>JAQZBX010064476.1:0-16482 GCA_029593785.1 Cabassous unicinctus | reverse complement strand
AAACACTTCAAAAGATAGGAATAGAAGGAAACTTCCTTAACATGATAAAGGTATATATGAAAAACCCACAGCTAACACATATTCAATGTGAAATGCTAAAAGCCTTCCCTTTAAGATCTGGAACAAGATAAATATACCCACTGTCATTGGTCTTATTTAACATTGTGTTAGAAGAATTTGCTCAAGCGCTTAGGCAAAAGGTAGAAGATATAAAAGGTATCCAAATTGGAAAAGAAGAAGTAAAAATTTCACTATTTCAGGTGACGTGATCGTATACATAGAAAGCCCTGAGAAATCTACAACGACGCTTCTAGAGCTGATAAATCAGTTCAATAAAGTGGCAGGATATAAGATCAAGAAGCAAAAATCAGTAGCATTTCTGTACACCAATAGTGAGCATTCTGAGGAGGAAATAAAGAAAAAAAATTCATTTACAATAGGTACAAAAAGAAACAAATACCTAGGAATAAACTAAAGATGTAAAGGAACTGTAGTCAGAAACTACAAAACATTGTTAAAAGAAAATCAAAGATATAAATAAATGGAAGAAAATTCCCTGTTCATCGATTGGAAGACTAAACAACATTAAGATTTCTGTCCTACTCAAATAGATTTATGTATTTAATGCAATCTCAGTAAAAATTATAAAAGCATTTTCTACCAAATTGGAAAATCTAATTATGAAATTTATTTGGATGGTCAAGGGGCCTTGAACAGCTACAGGCATATTGAAAAAGATGAATCACACTAACTGACTTTAAAACATGGGAAATCTACAGTGGTCAAAACTACATGATATTGGCACAAGGATACACATACTGACCAATGGAGCAAAACTGAGAATTCTTATATAGATCTTTCCTTATTTGTTCAAATTTTATTCAACAAGGCCAAGGACAAATGCTTAAAGGCATTTGTCAAGAAAGTGAAAAGACAATCTACTCAATGGAAGAAGGTATTGGTAACCATCAATCTGATAAAGGCCTAATATCCAGCATATATAAAAAATCTCCATCTCAAAAATAAAAAGAGAAACAACCCAAATAAAAAATGGGCAAGATATTTGAATAAACATTTCTCCAAAAATGAAATATAAATGGCTAATAAGCACATATAAAGATGCTCAACGTCACTATCTATTAGGGAAATGCAAATCAAAACTACAATAAGATATTACCTTACAACCATTAGACTGGCAGCTATTAAAAAAACAGAGGACTATAAGTTTTGGAGAGGATGTGGAGGAAAGGGAACACTTATCCACTACTTTTGGGAATGTAGAATGGTGCAGCCATTGTGAAGGACAGTTTGGGGGTTCCTCAGGAATCTAACTACAGAACTGTCATAGAATCCAGCAATCCTACTGCTGGGTATATACCCAGAAGAATTGAAGACAAGAACACGAACAGATATAAGCACACCAATGTTCACAGTGCCAGTATTCACTATTGTCAAAAGCTGGAGGCAAACCAAATGTCCATCAACAGATGAATGGATAAGGAAACTGTGGTATATTCATACAATAGAATATTACTCAGCTGTAAGAATGTGGTATTAATATAGGATAACATGTTTGAATCATGAAGATCTATGTTGAGTGAAGTAAGCCAGGCAGTGAAGGACAAATATTACATAAATTCATGGATATGACTTAAGCAAATGGAGCAGACTCACAGAGCTAGAATCTGGAAGACAGGTTTACAGGAGACAGAAATGGGATAGAAGTTGGTGAGCCAATGCCCCTTTGAGCAAAATCTATGATAAGTTGGGAAGGATGTAGTTGTACAGTGGATGAGCTTGAGAGTGGTACAGTGATTTGAATAGGTTCAAGGGTGCTGGTATGTGAGGGCAGTAAGGTGAGGGGAGGGCGGTGGTTGGACTATCCATGGAACTGAAGGGAGAGGTGGGGGAAGAAGCAGGTAAATTGGGATTTGCAGGTCTGTGGTTAAAAGTACAATGCTGGGAATGCTCTTTTGGCAAATATGGTAGGGGATGATTAGTGGTGTAGTGGATCAGGTCTGAGGGGATATAGGGAATAGGGTTCACCTGGTCATGCATCTATGTAATATGTAAGTGTTCATCTTGTTATGTTGTGTTATCTCAGTGGGTGGAGATCAACACAATAAACAATAAAATATTACACTCCCATCCTGGGAGTCCTGCTATGTTCTCAATTAGAGGGACAAGAATCCCTTCAGAACATAGGCAGAGCCTGATAAAAGAAAAGAGACTACTTTCAAAAGTGAAGGCTCATAAGTATAGTCATCAATATCAAGGATCCATCAGTGGTCCATCCTCCTTCACTAATCACTGCTCCTGTACTCAGAGGATTCTTGCTGTTCCATTGGAGAATGTGGCAGAGCTCCCCAGGATGGGAATTCAATATTCTTTCTGTTGTGTTAATCTCCCCACAGTGCCCAATGAACACTTGAACACATTTATATGCCTTATAGGTATGCCTCAGGTGAACCTCCTCCCATGCATGCCCATCACTTAGACTGGTATTATCAGATGCCTAAGAGTTATCTCTTGTAAGTCTCCTTGTTGCTCAAATGTGGCCCCTCTCTAAGCCAAAGTCAGCATATAAATGCATTAACTTTCTCCCAGTGTAAGACATGATTCTGATGATGAGCCTCCCCGGCACCGAGGGATTACTGCGAAGCACCAAATAACAATGCAACTGGACAAAGACGTAAACCAAAGGAGGAAACGGTAAACACAAATTAGTTTTATGGCTAAGAGACTTCAAAGTGAGTTGGGAGGTCATTTAAGGAGTCACACTTATGCACGTCTCAGCAGGATCTCATTGACTGCCAAAGTAAATATTGCCTCAAATACTGGAGACATCCAGGTACTATATGCAGAGCAGACAGCTCAGGCGTTTGGTGCCTTGCCATCGGGCCCTACTTGGGAATTTATGCTCCAGTGTGACAGAGTTGTACTTAGTTGTGGTTTCCCTACACATAGGTCTTCTGCCCCTTCTATTTCTATGTATAATTAGTGCTAGAGTTGGTAGATGTATGTCCAAGGGACTTAAATCTTTGGGCTGCCCATATGCCAGCTGGGCCCTGGATCTCAACAGAGTTGCACCACTTACTCTCCCGTTCATTGGACTCAACCAGGGCAACAAACAAGGAGATGATGATGGACAATAACCATCCCAAGAAACAGAGAGAGTCTGCAACTGTAAGCAAGAAAGTCCCACCCATCTGCCCCATGGGATCTAAGCCTCCTTTCCATTAAAGGTGGAGTGGGCATCGCCTTCCCAGAATCCTTAGTATTGGGAAATGAAAGATGGACTAGAGTAAAATTTTTGGTATTCTAGTATAGACTTACTGTGATTCTAGCAATGGAAGAACTTTTATCATTGATGTTGAGGCAGTGGCCACTGGAGCTTCTGAAGGGAGGAAGAGAGAAAAACAGGTGTAATATGGGGACATTTTTGTGACTTGGTAATTGTCCTGAATGATATTGCAATGACAGATACAAGCCTTTATATATCTTTCCATAACTTACTAAATTGTGCAGGAGAGAGTGTAAACTAAAATGTAAAGTATAATCCATGCTTACTGGCAATGCTCCAAAATGTGTCCATCAATTGTAACAAATGTACTACACAAATGAAGGATGTTGTTAATATTGGAAAATGTGGGAGGGGTTGGGAGCAAGGCATATGGGAATCCTCTATATTTTTATGTAAAATTTATATAATCTTAGTATCTTTGAAAAAAAATTTTTAAAAATTAAAAAAAATGCATTCCAATATGTCAAACCCACTGTATGATTACAAGTAACTATGAATCTTACTCTTCAAAAATTGAAATTACTGTTTACCATAGGTTCTGAGGCATGCAAGAGGAAATAAGAGAATAGATGGACTGTAGGGCATTTTGGGGGCATTAATATTGTTCTGCATGTTCTTGTAATAGTGGAGACAGGACTTTTTAAATTTGGGAAAGCATATAAAAGTGCACAGTCCAAAATGTAAACTATTGACCATGGTTAGTAGCAATGCTTCAATAGTAGTACATCAATTGGAGCAAATGTACCATCTTCATGTAAAATGTTTTTAATAGGGGAAAGCTGAAAAGAAAGAAGGCATTGGGTATATGGAAATCTCCTATATTTTCTATGTGACTTTTCTGTAACCTAAAGCATTTTTGAAGATAGAATGAAAAAACTAAGACGCTGGGGGATATACAGAAGAAATTGTCACTCTACACACAAGACAACAGATCTTACAGTGATGAGGCACAATGTAAAAAAAATTTATATTATTTCAATTTTTTATATTTTTTGCTTTATATTTGTTATTTTTCAAACTATTATTATTTCATGTTCTTATTAATATTATTTGGTTATTTTATTGGCTTCTTTTTTGGAGAGGTTTTGGATCACAGAAGGGTCACAACTGTGACAGAAAAGGATCATTGGCATGGGGTGCCAGTAGTGGGGGAATGTATGGGGAGGAGTACACCTAGAGCATGCCTTTAAAGCACAGGAATATGTTCAATTTTTCATGGAGTGTTATCTCAGCGGGTGAAGACCTACACAATAACCGAAAATGTATTGAATTGCCATCCTTGGGAGTTCTGTTACCTTCTCTAATAGAATGGCAAGAACTCCCCAAGTATATAGGCAGTGCCTAGTGAGGGAAGACAGACCATTACACCAGGACCTTGATATTGATGATTGTACTTATGAACATTTTCTTGTGAAACTGAAACTTAGCCTAATATTACATACTGCCTAAGAGTTACCTCCTGAAAGCCCCCATGTTGCTCGAATGGTCTCTCTCTAAGCCAATCATGGCATATAAACACACTACCTTCCCCTCAGCTTAGGACATGACTCCTGGGGATGAGCCTCCATGGCACTGAGGGATTATTACCAAGCACATCTAGCCAGGCATCTGGAACAAGTCTTTGACCAAAAGGGGGAAATATTATATACAAATGTTTTTTTATTCCTCAGAGATTTCAAAGTGAGTTGGGAGGTCATTCTAGAGGTTATGCTCATGCACATCTTAGCAAGATCTCGTTGACTGCTGCAGTGAATAGTGTCTCAAACAAGAGGGTTTCTGAGGGCTCTAGAAGCATTTAAACACTATAGGCAGGGTAGGCAATCTCATGAATTCAACATCCTGTCAGTGAGCTAACCTTTGAATATATGTTCCTCAATGTAACAGAGTTGGACTCGTTTACAATTTCCCTACACATGGCTCTTCTGCCCCCTTTTATTTGAACTTATATTTAGCACTGCATTCATTAAATATATGTCCCAGAGACATAAATCTTTGGTCCGTTCATGTGCCAGTTGAGCCATGAATATCAACAGATTTGCAACACTTACTCTCCTGTCCATTGCATGCATCCAGGAAAACTAATAAGGAGATGATGATGGACAACACCCATCCCAAGGAAGAAAGAATATCTGCAACTACAAGCAAAGTAGTTCCATATGTCTGCTCCATGGGATCTAAGTCCTGTCCCAATTATAAACAGAGTGGGCATCACCATCCCAAATTCCTCAAGATTGGGGAATGAACAATAGACTAAAGTAAACATTATTATTCTACTATAGACTTATTACTATTCTAGCAATGGAAAAATTTTTATCATTGATGTAAAGGCAGTGGCCACCAGAGGTTCTGAAGGGAGAGAGAGGGAAGAATAGATGTAATATGGGGGAATTTTCAAGACATTGGAATTGTCCTGCATGACATTGCAATGATGGATACAGGCCATTATATATTTTGTCATAACCTACAAAATTGTGCAGGACAGAGTGTAAAATATAATGTAAACTATAGTCTATGGTTAGTGGCAATGCTTCAATATGTTTTCATCAATTGTAACAAATGTACCACACTAAAGAAAGATGTTATTAATGTGGGAAAATATGGGAAGGGGAGAGGGAGGGGCATATGGGAATCACTTATATATATTTTTTGTAAATTTTATGTAATCTAAATCTTCTTTAAAAATAAAAAATTAATAAAACTTTCTATTTATATACAATCTATTAAAATCTAGAAAAAGTAAAGTACATCCCTTATCATCACTATTTTTTGTTTCCTGAAGAATAAGCCAATATTATTAAATAAATGAAAGAAACTGAATGTACTGAAATGAGGATGGATATGCTAATTTTACCATTATTTGGATATTATATGATCGTGTACATGGAAAACTCAAGGGAAGAAACTGAATATTTACTACATTAAACAAGATAATTAATAATATAGCTAAGTACAGAATTACATAAATCAAATTTCTCATATCTAAAAATAAAGAGCTGGAAAATAGTGAGGAATGAAAAATTTTAATTCAAATGAAACAAAAATCTTAAAAACCTACATTAAATTTACAAAAACATAGATGTTGTATCAAAAAATATTGCAAACTTTGCCTAAGTTACACAAACAAAATTTGAACAAACAGAATGCTGTAGCATGTTGTGCTTAGGAGTAATCAACATCCTAAAGATGTCAACATCCTAAGATTTCTAACTCTCCACAAGCAAACTGACACAACAAAAATTTCCTCTAATTGAATCAGTAACATACTTTTTAACACGGAAAGTTTGACCATAACAAAAAATAAACATGCCAAATGTGGTCAGGTAAATTTGAGCACAATAGTGGGAGGAAAAGCTAATACGATATTAAAACATAGCACAAAGCTTCAATAATTAAATAATGTGGTATTGCAAAAAGAATAGACAGATTAGTGGAACTGCAACACAACATACCCTCAACATAGATCACAATAGATACGAAATTTTAGAATAAGGTTAAGTTAGTATCTCAAATATATTGGATAAATGAATTATTCAAAAAAGCTTCAGGGACAGTGTGAAGCTATATGGAAGAATATTCTTTACATCTTGATAAATACCAAATAGATAAAAATTTAAATGGGAAAATATCTATAAATATAGGAGAGGAAAATTGTAAAAATTATTTTACAAACTTTCAATGGGGAAGGGTTTTCTAATGGCTCTAGGGCAGTTAGATGTGAGGACATTTCATGACAAGATTAAGATGACGTGGAAGTTAAAAACTGAAGATAAATGACAAAGAAAATAATACAGTAAAAGTGGCAGTTTTCTTAAAATTATGGTGAGAATGACCTGTGTCTGGTATTTCAGTGATCACTTCTGAGTCTATGCGTATTTGTGGATAGATATTAAGACTCAAAAATGTCCAAACTCATGTTTTCAGAAGACCTTGATTCCTATGATTGATGTGTTTGAGAATCTAATTGTTCACAGGTACCTTTTCATTCCTCAGGTTTATCAAATCTCTAAGAGCATGGTATGAGACAGTGATGTGGAAGGAGGCTTGTGTAGAAGCTCTTGTTAAAGAAGTTTATTGGGTTCAGGAAACAAAGTAAAGATTGCAGTGGAGGAAGTGCCTGGAATCTGAGCCTCCTTATATGATTTTTGTATGAGCATTTTATAAGTTTAGGTATAAATATGTATTTATTTTTATAAGTGTTAAAATGAAACAATATTAGTCATGCTTATGAAACTGTATTAAACACTTAATTAAAATATTTCAATTATTTTAAAATAGTTTCATAGCTAATATAAATATTTAGAGAGTGCTTTGGCCAAATAAAATGTTAAGAACAATAGTAAAGCATTTTTGAGCCAAGAAATTGTTGTAGAAACTTAATTTTAAATCAAGGAAAAATGACATGGATTAGTGTATGTCAAAATTCTAATCTTTCTGCAAAAGTTTTATTTTTAGCATATATAATATTAATAAAAATTAACCTTTAAGAAAATCATTTCATTTTTAGATATGAAATTTGTTAAATTTATTGTTGCTTCAATTAAAATCACTCTTTGAAAATTCTTCACATTATGTCACTATGGATTTAAAACAGAATGTCTACTTTGCGATTTCAAAATACCAGAAGAAGGCAAATTCATCAAAAATGTATAACGACATACATAAATCCCATGTTTTAAATTCAGATATAATAAATAATACAGAGAATGTAAAATAAAATGTTAGAAAAAAATAAGTTAAATAAGATCATTAATCAAGCTAAAATGAATGTAATCAGTTGGTTTTGTAACATATGAAAGCTGAGGCAAGAGCAGAAATGGCCAAATATTCTTTGGATGGCATTTGTTTCTATCCCAAGAGCCCACAGTCGCTGAGGCTAGAGTTTGTCAAAGCAAATAACAACATGACAAAGAACAATTTAATGAGTTCTTTGAACCCCAGCCAAATCCACTCCAATCTGGAAGCATGTTTCATTATGGATTCCTGAGACCTAATGTAGGATATTCTGATCTCCATGCCCCAAGAGGCCCGGGTGCCTACACAGTATGCCCCGCAGAACTATTTCCACATATCACCCAAGATTGGTTCACTTAAATTTACATGACTGATATTACAGGAGCCTCCCTACATACTTAGATGTGCTGGCACCCTCTTTCTGATAACACAGAGCAAGAATAGAAATCTTGGCTATTGTTAATTAGTTCTTCAATCTCATTTGAGAATATAGAAACTAGACATCAATTTCTGTTGCAGCATGCTCTGTGGAGAAAAACCCAGGGAGATCATTATGGAAATCTTCTTGGTGGGTATCAGAGCCAGTACCTAAAGCATCCACCATCCCCAGATGGCCCTATGAAGAGCTTATTTTCCTTCCCTCTAAGGACTGAGAATTTTAGATTTGATCCAGTATACTACTTTGAATTTTTCTTTCTGCCCGTCCTCTTTCCTGCTGTATCCTGGAAACTTTCTTCACATCTCATTGGAGGAATTCACCCAGACCCCATCCAATGATCACCATCCTTTACAATTATCCAAAAGAAACAAAAAATAAAAATACTGTTAAAAGATAAATTCTATATATCTTAAGATACTTGTTGAGTGTGTGTACCCTTAGCAAGTGCATGTGCACAATAAAATACTGCAGAGTGATGCTAGCCTTATCATATAATATTATTAATTAGTGTGAGACAAGAAAAAGAAGAAAAATGATCCCAATATTTAGCTATGAGGTATTATGTTTATAAAAAGGAAGGAATGAAGGAAAAAATGCACAATTTAATTTTGTTTGTGATCCTATACATTTTTGCTACTGGAATAATTTTCTGATCTTTGTAGCTGCCATATCTGTGTTCACATTTTGGAGAAGGGGATAGTATTGTAATTTTTTATATTACAAGGATGTTAATATGGTTAATAAAAAGTTTGACATGCTAAAGAAAACCAAAGAGGAAAAAAATAAGACAAATAAGACATATACTTAGGTATATATAGAATGTTCACTAATATTTGAAAGTCATATATAAACAATGAATCTGAATACCATGATTACTTTATAATAGTTCTGTTATGCAGATTGGGCATGATGGTAGCATATGCAATCACACTTCCAGGGGCAGAGATGTCAGAAATGACCCTGAAGTAGGTGTTCAGCTCTTTGGCCTTACAAATGCATAAGTCTAAGCTGACACATGATTTTGACTGAATACCAAGGCTGAAGCTGAACTTCAGAAAATTCTTATTTAACAGTCATCTACAAGGAAAATAAATTTGAGAAACAATAATCCATACACTAATATAGTACCCTCAGGTGCCACGAATATAAACCATGAAAACTTCCAGAGGAAATGCCAGTTTTGAATGTAAAGAGGTAGCTGTGCCATGCTCTGAATGTCAGGGAGGGGAGAAGAGCAGTTTCAGAAAGACGTTATGTGAAAGAGCTGAGAGTTCGCATGAACTCATAGGTGGGGAGAAAAGAAGAAGACCTGAATCACAGTTCTTTTCCAGGCAGTGCAATGGAGACAGAAACACATGAGGGGGCTGGTATAATGTCTTCAGAGAATATTGTATTATGTTGGGGAAATTGAAGTCTGCTAGTGGGATCCATTTTCAGTAGTTCAATAGTAAGATTCAATTTTGAAGCTCTTGCCAAGGAAATTTGGCTTCTAGTACTTACGACTAGGGGTTGATAAACAACAGTGCCTGTTAGTGTAGAAGTGGTTTTTGGCACCAAGCATGCTGAATAATTAAGGCATTGCATCAGCCATGAAGACCAAAAGACTATGTGGAAAGGACACATTGCCCACGGTTTGCTGTATACCTGAGGGAATTCAAATATCCTTCCCTCCTTCATGAGCCAGATGCAAGGGCTGGAGTTCTAAGGAATCTGTAGGTAGGACTGATCTAAAAATACATCATTCTCATCACCTCAAAACAGCTCACGATTCTAAGAAATTTTACCCAAGAGAAACACTTGACATATACATATAAATCTCTATACATTCACTAATAAACCATATTGGGTTTTTAAAGTATGAAATAGAATGAAGAAAAATCTATCTTTGATTATGCAGTCTTTCTGATCCCTACACTTTAAAGGATTTCTTAAAAAGCTGAAACACCTGAATTCAGAGTCTGACATTAGACAGTATCAGGTCCACTTGGGTCTCAAAGTCCTGGAGTTTCATCTATTTCTTCAGCTGTGTAACCAATAGGTAAGAGAGTAAAGGTGATGCATCTCATTTTCCTTTTCCAAACAGACTTTTTCTACTTGTCCAGAATTTGGAGGCCAAAGTCAGTATTATAAAACAAACAAAGAACTGTATTATATCATGCAATATTCTAAGATTCTTCATTTTCATGCTTTTCCTAACCTCTGCAAGCCCATCTTAGCCATTTGCCTCAAAATTCCTGGAATGACAAAAAGTAGGAATGTAAGTTTATAAACGTAGATGCAAATATTTTTATAAATATGGCTCTTATTAATAAAAGCTAACTTGTAATCACTAACTTAATTTTCTAGACCACATTTTTTAATATTCAATAAATAAAAAAACTACTGCATATTAATCATTTTCACTTGTATATTCTTTAGACACCTGAATTTCAACCTGTCCTCATTACCTTACAATTAATTCTAAGCTCCCCAAGCTGATATAGCATTCCTTAGCCATTAGCTATGTATTTCATCATGATTGTTTTCTAGTACTCCCTGGATTTCACTTAAGTTAGTGTGAGGAAAATGTGTATAAAGGGAACAACTCATGGAGTAAGACAGTCATTGGTAATGATTCCAACATTGCACTTACTAAGTGTGGAATCTGGGATACCTGCTTAATTTCTATGTGTTTCTGATTTCTCTCTTATAAAATGTCACTATTTTTACCTACATCACAGAAATCATTATGTGAATTAGAAGATGTAACTTGTATAAAGTCATAAATCCAAAGCCTTGTATATAATAGATACACAAGCAAATATTTATTAAAGTTTTTATATCAAATTTAACACAAATGCATCCTTAATAAAACTTTTGACTAACATGTGTTAGTAAAGCAAATAGAAATCAATTTGAAAATATAAAATATCTATTTAGTTTGAAACAATGTTTATATATATATATATTCCCCCAAAACCATAATTAATGTATATATTAATCCTCAGTCCTCTTGCTATAAATATCTGTTTCCTTGGTAGAAGATATATGGAGTCCCCAACATAGAACCTCAGGTTGTACAACACCATGTTGCCCCCCACCCCCGCTCCGTGAATAATACCTTACAAATAAATGACCTTACAAATAAAGTCTGTCTACTAATAGAGGGAAGGGTAACTTAGGGTATGAGGTGTGTCTTGAGTGTTCTTTGATGATCACTTTCCTCTTTTATAAATGAACTACTCTTTCTTCTGTCTGTTCTCTTAACTCCTTTCTTCCCTAATTTGATTTTTTTCTGTTAACTTTGTTCTTCTTGAGGCTCCTTACACCCCCAAACCCTTGTTAATGTGTATAAGGAGAGTTTAACTTGGTATTCTTATAGTTTCAATAGACAAACCAAAAGTTAAACTCTTCCTGACTAGCAAAGGAAGGAAAACTTTAAGGAATCTTACTATCTAGGATTCTGATAGCTTACATCCTTATGTCTTAAAATATTCCCTCTGGAATGTAGATAGGAACTTTTTTTTCAGCATTCTATAAACAAGCTGGTTTCAAAAAGGCATGAACAAACTTGACACTGATTTAGACAGTCTTATGACAGATTATTTCCATCTATATGGACTCAGGGATATATCATTACAGAATAATCCCACATAATTTTCTAATATATTTGCATATGCCTTATGACTCTACTGCACCCACATCATCTGAGAAAGGAAGAGAAAAAAATGAACAAATCATTGATTTTAGAGGTTAAGTGTTAGTATTAGAAATAAATAAATTGAAATATAAGCTTTGGAAAAAAATCAATATTTTGAACCCAACAAATATTTCATGAGCACCTGGTATGTAGAAAAGTTGTCAATGTTGTATGGGGATAGAAAGATGCATTCTTTTTATGTCTTAAGGTTTCTTACAGTTTCCTGGAATAGCAGAGTATCGAAAAGTTTAAAGATGTTTTAATGTAAGGTGGCAGGACAAGATAACTCCTTCCTAAGAACTCTGGGTTCTGGGGGCAGGGAGAGGGAAAAGCAGTTGTAGTATGGGGTCTTTTTCATGACTAAGGGATTTTCCTGAGTGACATTGCAACGAAAGATATAGACCATTTATATCAGCATATAACGTGCGGAACTGTGTGGGAGAGAGTGTGGTCTACAATGTGAACTATGGTCCATGCTTGGTGGCAAAGCCCCAGGATGTGTATATCCATTGCAGGTGATGTGCTACACTAATGAAAGATGTTTATGTGGGAGGCTGTGGGAGGTATGGGAGGTGGGGCATATGGGAATCCCTATAAATTTTGTGTAACATTTATGTAACCTAAGTATCTTTAAAAAATATATAAGAACTATGGATGATAGAAGAGATTATACATAATGAGAAATTAGAGAAAAGATTAATGGAGTTGAGGATCTTGATATAGTTTCTAGATAACGCCAGATTTTCTATATCTGTTTAGCAGCATTGAATTGAATAATGTATATGACAATATAGAATTATTACTCCTTGCATGTTTCCAAACATGATATCTAAAGAATATAATTTAAGTTGACACACACTTTTGAGATTTGGTAAGACACTTTGAATAAGTATTTTTCAGAGAGAGTTCAGAACACACAAAATGATGTAAAAGATAAAAACTATATAAAGTTGCTCAATGAAAACATTCCCTATATATTGGTGAGGAGTTCCGGAAAATTTGTCCCTGCCCAACTTCCTTCCCCTTGTCATCTTGTTGAACAGTGTTCCTCCACAATGCTCCTGCTTATCTGCCTGATAAGATTTGGAGAAACAAAGAATTATATGTTAATTTCATGACATTTGGGGCAACAAATTATAGGAAGCATAGGCAATGGATATTGAATTTTATGGCATCCTTTTGGTTTTCAGGCCAGCCCATTTTTCCAGGGTATCTCTTGACCAGATAGCAGGAGTCATGGGATTAAATTAGTTTGCAGAGTTCAAAGAGGGTAGTTTACATCATTCTCTAATCTGGTCTTTTGAGAGTTAAAGAAACTGGAACAATCTGTTTACCTTCCCAAAGAGAATGGACTCCACACTATAGTAATAAAGTGAGTATGAGGATTATCCTAAAGATAGAAGCCTTATGTAACTGAATTTGTGAAGGTCAGTTTAAGGAGTCCATAAGGAGTAACAATGCTTCTGAATGTAACCCCCGGAAAAAAATATCATCATTTTAAGCATAGATGAAGCCACCTCACAGTCTGTAATACACCATTATCTATTTTCCATCTTCTCTCAACTACTTTGTTTCAGCACTTCTTTGTTCCCCTCTACACCAAAATATTCCATGTATAATTTTGTTTTGTTCTGACAAATTTAGCCATTCAAAAGCTATTCTAAATTTGGACAATCTTGTTTGATGAATTGAGGTAAGTACAGTAATTATTAGAAGATGTGCTATTTTACCAGTGCTAATTTGTCTCCATAATATTGTCACCCATTCTTTGTGTTACAGATTTCTCCGAGAACCTGTTGAACGGTGCTACATACTCCCTTGGAAAAAAAAATGGGCATTTGTTCTTACATCAGTTTTTAAAGAATATGAACAATGTAAAGCCTCTAATTTGAATCCCCTGAAGACCAAGGATTAATGTAAAAAAAAAAAAATCCAGTGCTTAAGGTAATAATTTTCTTCTATCATGATCTGGGTTCTGGCCAACTTACAACTTTTAAATTAGTGGATTGGAGGTATGGATGGGATGGGGGGGGGGCACAACAGACTAAGTAAATTGTTATATTATATTTGAATATATAACATTTCTTTTTATATTTTTACTTGTATATAGTGTGCCTTCTAATGTCATATAGGCAAAAAAGTTATAGAAAAAAATTTTTTGTTCTTGGATGTAAAGTCCATGATAATGTTCCATTCTAAATGTGAAAAACAGTTCTCATTGAAAGAAGTGACATTTCAAAGTTCTATAATCATTGACTTTTCCGGGACAAAGTTAACGAAGGACTGAGTTACCAGCTATCCACTATCCCTATTTCTAAAACCATATTTACTTCTCTCTTCTGCTTCTCTGCTCTATTCTAAGAACATGAGATTTTCAGAACCAGGATAAAACAAATCCCACTGGGGATTAAAACCATGATTTGGTCCCAAACCAACTTCCCATCGATAACCCCTCTCACTCACCAACCCAGGTCTAAAATGCTTAAGCTAAAACTTGAATGCAAAAACATGAACTACTTATTAAGATTCTCTCCTGACCTTTTCATTTAGAAATGTAACTTCAGGGACTCAGTGTTCTAATGGGTGCTTTTCAGAAATTGGAAGATGAAAAAGATGAAAAATAGAAATGGGGATATTTGAGATATCCTATTACCAATTAGCAAAGAACATTCATTTCTGTTTAGTATATGTCATGTACTAAATATTATTAAGTTGTTTGAAGGTAGAAACAGATTATATAGAAGATATAACTGTTTCGTGTTCTTCTCTTTGAGCTGGAATATATGGGATAGATTATGCAGTGAAGAAGTGGGACAAATTATATATTTGTAAGTAATAAAATTCATATAAATATGCATAACTAATATGTAATGTTTACATATGTGCATAAATAAGACATTATTTGGGGGACTGGGGTCGTGTTTGTCTTTACATTAACTTAACAAAGGCAGACAAATATATCTTAAATGCTGAGTGAAAAACAATGAAAAAACCCGGATCCCAAGTAAATGATAAATAGAAGTAAATAATAATGAAGTAAAAATAAACTGGAACCATGTGCCTAGACTTTACATTCATTGAATAAGTCAAAATAATATCAGCACCATTATACCAAAGCTAAGAAAAAGTGGCATTTGAAGAGTGTTTCAGGGAAGTACCGCTTTTAAGCTAATTTTTATCATAATGACCCTATGAAGTATTATCAAAAATTGAGTAACAAAGACTTAAAGTGACTTAAGAAGAAACCCCAAGTAGACTGCCCCTGATGAGGAATATTTATTTTGCTTAAAATAGTGTATAACATTTCACAGCACTATGCATTAAGTTACTTATGTTATTCCATAAAATCACCATATGTCAATTAATTTATTTTTGCAGATAAACCATTTCACACTTACATCTTCTGCTTATTCATGAAATCATGGAGCTTCATAATAATGTGACTGACTTCACTCTGCTTGGGTTGATGCAGGATCCTTTTGCGAAGAAAATGATGTTCATTATTTTCTTACTTTTCTACTTTGGAACCTTGCTGGGTAACTTACTGATTATTGTTACCATCAAGACCAGTCAGGTGCTTGGGAGTCCAATGTACTACTTCCTTTTCTACCTATCCTTTTCTGATACCTGCTTCTCTACTTCCATAGCCCCTAGAATGATTGTGGATGCCCTTTCAAAGAATACCACTATCTCTTTCAGTGAGTGCATAATCCAAGTCTTTTCACTCCATTTCTTTGGCTGCCTGGGGATCTTCATCCTTATCCTCATGGCCATTGACCGCTATGTGGCCATCTGTAAGCCCCTGCACTACAGGACCATTATGAGCTGGCAGGTCTGCAGTGTGTTGGTGGCTGCTGCCTGGGTGGGATCCTGTGTGCATTCTCTAGCTCAGATTTTTCTGGCCTTAAATTTGCCTTTCTGTGGTCCCAGTGTGATTGATCACTATTTTTGTGACTTGCAGCCCTTGTTGAAACTTGCCTGTACAGATGCCTATGTGATCAATTTATTATTGGTGTCAAATAGTGGGGCCATTTGCACAGTGAGTTTCATCATGCTGATGGTTTCCTATGCTATCATTTTACACTCTCTCAGACTCCACAGCGCTGAAGGGAGGAGAAAAGCCCTTTCTACCTGCATCTCTCACATCATTGTAGTTATCTTGTTCTTTTTTCCTTGCATATTTATATATACACGTCCTGTAACCACCTTCCCCATGGATAAGATGATAGCTATATTTTATACAATTGAAACACCTTTGTTCAATCCTCTGAATTATACTCTGAGGAATGCAGAAGTAAAAACTGCCATGAGGAAGTTATGGAGCAAGAC
>JAQZBX010064475.1:0-16492 GCA_029593785.1 Cabassous unicinctus | reverse complement strand
AGGAGGTTCCGAGGATGCAGCCCCAAAGGATTCCCACGAGAGCAAAAGGGAGAGGAAGCGCGTGGCAGCATGATTCCTGCCCAGCAGCCCCTTGGATAAGCCCTGATTGTCAAAGCCACATCTGAAAGACGAAGGGAATATCTGAAAGATGAAAGAATAATCAAGAAAAATTCCAAAAACGTGACTCGCTTTTGCAAACATTATGTCCAAAAGACAAAAGCCCAAAATGAGGACGAGTTTGTGAAAAACACTGAAAATGCCACAACATCAACAAATTCTAGGGACCGTGGTGGGTAAAGAAGAAAATCAAGGAAAGAAAACCCAGGCTGGTGCTGGCATATAAAGAAAATTCCACAAATCTAGCAGGAACAGATGAATAAGCGAATGACGCATCAGCGATAAGAGCTGGCAGAGCGAATGAACATTATGAGTAAACCAGAGTTTTGCTTCTGGGTTGTAGTCCAATGAAAAGTCATGTTCACAATGCAATAAGGGCACAAAAAGACACAGGTGGTTTGGATCTCAGCTCTTCCAATTACAATGACCTAGGACAACCCTTTTACTGTATTTGAATCTCATCTCATCTTCTTTGTCATTGTACTGGGGCCAACAATAGTACTTATTTCATAGAGTTTGTGGAGAAGATATTATGAGATAATGTACTTAGGACAGTGCCTGCAGAGTGTCTGTCGAAGTTAGCCAAGGCTATGGCCAAGTTGGAAACGGCTGGTTAAATATGCCCAAGGCATTCTCGGGACTTGGGAATCGTCCTGAATGACATTGCAATGACAGATATAGGCCATTATATATCTTCCCAAAACCTACAGAATTGTGTAGGAGAGAGCGTAAACTATTATAACCCATGCTCAGTGGCAATGTCCCAAAATGCATTTATCAATTGTAATGAATGTACCACAATAATGAAGGATGTTGTTGATGTAGGAAATTGTGGGAGGTATGGGGAGCAGGGCATATGGGAATTCCTATATTTTTTAGGTAACATTTATGTAACTTAAGTATATTTAAAAAATAAAAATATATGTATTTTTTAAAAATATGTCCAAGAAGAGTTGAAAGCCCAGAGTGGGTGAAGGTTTAGTAAGAGAACCCAAACACCTGAAACTAACTAACCTCTCTAAGCCACACTAGTCTGCACCCAGGATCTTGAACTTGGAGGATGAAGTCACAGCACCCCTTTGGTTTTGCAAGAGGTCCCAGTAAGTAGACATTACATCAAGAGATTGTTCATAAGTAGCTGTCCCAATTTCAACAAGGACAGATTCTAGAAGCTACAGATGAGTGAGGTTGACTCTGACCCTCAGAAAAAATTATGGGATACTTTATTAAATATTAGCTTTGAGAACACTTAGATAAAGAAGTTGTGAACTCCTGGAATCAACACAAGTTCACAGGAATCATGCCAAATCCCCCTTAGTACCTTATTGTTTCAATTAAGTTCAAGTTTATAAGTAACTGTTGAGTGCCTACTAACTTGAACACAATGTACATTCCAATAAGGGAATCAGGCAACTACGCAAATAAGTTAACTTAGAATGCAAGAACAACACCAAAAAAGGAAATGACTGTCACAGATTACACGCAGTAGGAATAATTAATTTTACCTGAGGGACTTTGGAGGGGGTAGTTGCTCAAAGGGAACTTCCAAAGGAAGATGACATCTGAGCCGGGATTTGAAGAAACAACTGTTTTCCAGTAGAGGGAAGGGCTTGTACGTCCCCAGGCAGACAGTGGGGAGTGGTACACAAGAAAGGTCCAGATGGCAGGGGAGGAAGGTTTCACAATTGTGCAGATGTGAGATGACATGTATTCAGAAAACCATAACCTGCTTGTTTTTCTTTCTGGAATGTAAAGTCCAAGTAGGTGATGTGGACGGACATGAGGGCAAAGGGGAAATCAGGGGTCAGATTACAAAAAGTGTCTCCAACATTGGAAGTTTCTCTATTAGTTATGGGAATAGAGGGGAGTACTTAAAATTGGAGAGGAAACATCAAAAGTAATACCTATGGCAGAAGCTCAACTTAAACAATTGGAGGGCAGAAAGGAAGGGCAAGGAGAGCAGAGACCTCAGGCTCTGAGCCCCAGACTCTCTCTCTCTGGGCTCCTTGGCCTCTATTTCTTCCTGTAGGTTGACTCTGATCCATTTTATTACCTCTTGCTTTTGCCTGGAACCAAGGCTGCCCACATTCCCTGGGCTCGCATCTTACAAGCCTTCCCACTCAACAAGAAAGTTCTCAACCATTCATCCAAATGTAGAAAATATCAGGGAAGTGCTTTCACTGTCCCAGGGTGGGGGGTGGTTGGCCAACCTCAGGGGAACCACAACCCACGTTGCAGGGAACAGGAATGAGCTGCTGGGATGAGAGCAGTGGGGGACTGTGGGGCAGACCAAATACTTGATATTCCTTGAGAAGTTAGGAGTGGAGAGCCGGTGTCCAGGCAAGAGGTTAGGAAGACCTGAACAAAGGCAGTGGCAAAGAGAATGGCGGCATTGAGAATCCAGAGATATTTAGGAACCTGCACTGACAGCACCTGAAGACCCATTAAACACAGCACATACAGAAGACCAGCTAGAGGTGACGTTCAGATTTGACTCCAGAGATGCTGTACCTAGAGACACCACTGATTTGGAAATTGGGGGAGAGGTAAGAACAGGTCTGAGGGGATGGTAAAGAGTGCAGCTGGCTCATCTCCTAATCTCCAGATGAAGATCCAGCCTTCCCGTACAGGTCAGAAGGGAAGCCTCGAAGGAAACCAGAGATGGGAGAGTCATCAGCCTGGGAGAGGAAGCAACTGCAAGTCCAAGAGGAGACAAGATGGCTGAGGGGAGGGAGGGAGGGAAGAGCACAGTGGAGTGGATGGATTTCTAGCCAGGTGCTCCTTGAGCCCAGAGACAGCAGCCGGTATGAGAGACCCAAAGCCCATAGTCCTCTCCCTGCCTTCCAGGTCCTAATGTACTATTCACTATTAAAGTCACCCTACCTTTCCTTCTTCAGAGCCTAAATGAGAGGATTCTCACTTATTTCCTACGAGTCCCTTGGTACCCTTGGACCAGAGCATCTGTCCTGGATGGAGGAGAACCTGGACCAGAGTCTAAATATTCCAACAGTTTGGATCAATGCTCCAGCTATCTCCTTTGTGATCCTGTTTGTTGTTTTCTAAGGATGGGACCCAAGCCTGGATACTCAGGGTTATTTATTCTAAAATTCCATTGGCGTTGCCTTGTCCCACCCATTTCCCCTGCAGCACTCTGCAGAGGCCCCGCCCTTTATGCAGAATGAATTTGGAGCTCTTTCCCCTGGAGTTGACCATGCCCCAGGATCTAGCACCACTCAGCTCCATTTGGGGCCTTAGCAGTGTGGATGTTACCACGTTATCACCTGGACTCTAGGTCACAATTCCAATGATTCTTTAGAATTGCAACCTTGATGAACTGCTCCCCAATTCCTCAAGCAGAAGACCGCTCATAAAGAAGGGGCAGCTTTGCTCCTGGGGGGGGCTGGGGGAGGTGCTCCTGCTCGTGCTCTCTGGGTTCCTGGATGCGTTGTTTGCCATCCCCGTGGGCGGCCTGGGCTTGCTCCTCGCCGCGGCTCAGCGGCTGCCAGCGGGCGCCCTGCGTGAGTTGCCTATGGCTGCTGTAACAAATTAACAATTAACAAATTGGCTTCAACAGCTCAGCTTCATTTTCTTACATTTCTGTAAGTCACAAGTTCCAAATGGGTCCCACTGGGCTAAAATCAAGGTGTCAACAGGTTCCATTCCTTCTGGAAACTCCAGGAGGGTACCTTTTTCCAGCTTTTGGAGGTCACCTGCTTTCCTTGGCCCCTGGCCCCTTCCTCCATCCTCAAGGCCAGTGATCGCATCGCTCTGACCTGCTTCCATCATCGCCTCTCTTCTGCCTCCGACTCTCTCTTCCACTTTAGGGACCGTCATGATTACATTGACCCACTGGGATAATCCAGGATAATACCTCCATTCCATGCTCAGCTGATTAGCGACCTCAATTCCATCCAAAACCTGAGACTCCCCTTGAGAGGCGACCAAATATTCACGGGTTCCAGGGACTGGGATGTGCACATCCCCATGGACCAGTGTTCTGCCGACCCCAGCCACAAAGATGGTCGAGTTTGAAGCTGTAGCCCTGGATTCTGGACAACACGTTGGGTGGAAAAGGCATCACATCCAGAAAAAAAAAGTTGTCACTTCAAATTCTTGGTATTTTAATATGAAATTGAAATAATGCATATGTTCACATCAAAATGCTGACTTGTTTAGAAATTCCCTTTTTTCCTGGCCTTCAGGGACCAGAGAATTTAGAAGACTGAGAACTGTTTGGAGTACTGTAAAAAAAGTCTCAGGGCCTGCACACAGTGATGATCCTGTCTGCATAGTGCATAGCCGTGTTTGATCATGCTGTCCCGCAATGCACTCATCCATTCTTTGAAAAGTGACCTAGCTGTGGCTTCCTGCTGTGATCGTACTGCAGGTGAGCTTGGGCTCTTCGTCAGCCCCATGGACTTTACAGGAAAATCAAGTCCAAGGAAGGCAGGCAGAGTTAAAGGTAGAAATTCAAATATAAATATTCAACTTTGAAAGCTTCGATATCTTCATAAGATTATTTAATTTTTATATTTTTCAAATAAGGTCTCATTTCTCCCTTATTTAATCTCAGGAAATAAAGTGCAGCCTTTGCATTTATAGAGCCTGCATTCTAGCAGTAACAATATCCACAACAAAGCAATTAACCTTTATTGAGCCCTGACCTTGAATGCCAGGCTCTGGGCTCATCAGTTTGCATACATAGTCTCACTTAGGGAGGTCACAGATGTCTCTGAACTATAATATCAAGTAAGAAACAAAAGGTTCCATGAGAAACGGAAACTAACATATCGATGCCATGTGCCTTACACGTTATCTTACTTAATCCTTTCAACAGCACTAGGAGGTCACATCATTTTATAGATTCATAAATAAATTCAGCAAAGAAAAATAACTTTCCTAAGATCCCACAACCAGATAGTGGCAAATTCAGGTTACAAGCTTAAATATGGTTGCCTCTATACCTTGCTGTCTTCTAAGAAATGCAAACGAAGCTCTGTGAACCCAAGGAGTGAGACATCCCTACGTGGGGTGGCTGGGTTGAGATTTATGGGAATGAAGGCTAGAGCTGGGTAGAGGGAGAGCTGGAGGAAGAACAGATGAGAACAATGGCCCAGATGTGGCTGGGGGAACAGCCAGGAGTGTATTTAGCTGGATACAGAAAGAGGAAGAAAGAATTGGGGTAACAGCCTGGACTAAGAGGTCGGGGTCCAATCCAGAGGTCCCTGGATGGAAGCCTCTGGAATGTGGCCATTTTCAGTAGGAAAGGGGAGCCACTGAAAATGCAGGGGGTAAGGCATTGATGTAATCAGAGCTGTACTTTAGAAAGTTCACCAAACAACAGCGTATAGGGTGGAGGAGAGGACCTGGGGCACCGGGACAAATCAGAAGGAGGTTGCCTGAGTTCACGTGCAAGATAACGAGGGTCTGAATTACCAGGATGTTAATGGGAATGGAAAAGAGAGGCCAGATGCCACAGCTGATGGGAGCCACCGCAAAGCGAGGCTTGACAGGATGTGACAGCTGACGGACTGTGGGGAACGTGAGGAGGGAGAAGTTAAGTGGGTCTGACTCGGAGGTTTCCAGCCAAGGAGGCAGGCAGAAGCTTGGTTTTAGACTGCACGAATGGAGATGCCCGAAAGGAAATTGGAAATGAGGTGCTGGGAGTCAGGGAAAGATCAGAACTATAGATGCCAAATGAAGAGTCCCCCACACAGGGAAAAATGGCCAGGGAAGGGAGGGGGATCCAGGTGGGATCTTTGACAAAACCTGCTTTTGGAGGACTGGAAAGAAAGGGATGTGAGGCCCTAGAGCCTCCAGAAGGGGGATGGAAAAACCAGAGCACCCAGTGCTGCAAGGAGACCAAGGAAGGTGAGCCTGGACAAGGGCATTCGTGCTAACCACGTGCTGAAGCCCAGGCTTGGTGTGAAGCACACTCACACACTTCATACTACACAGTCTTCGTATTGACCCCGTAAGACGTGATCCTTAAGGTGCGGCTTGAGACCCTCACCCAGGTCACCTGGCCAGTGCACAGTGGGTGGGCTTGTGGCCGGGTCTGTCTGGCTCTGAAGGTTTCTGCTTCACTGTACTGGTTCTGTAAGGCCATGCTCAGCTTCCCCTTGTGTTTCACAAGGCTATAAAGCCTTGGAGCCCTAAAGGAGGACATCTGTGGCCGTTGTATTGAGGATGGAGCATCATAGCAATTAAGAGACTTCCAGGGGAGTGTGCACAGTGCCTGAAACCTGGGCTTGTGTTTGGTTCCTTTCCCTTTGCCTTCCTGCTGAGCCAGGGCAGGGAACACAGTGGCATGAGCCGCCTCTCTCTCAATGGCATGTGCCTGGCAAAAGCAGGTGCTTGCCCATCCCTGCTGCAGCCTCAGACACCAAGAAAAACCGAGCTGAGCTGAGATCATGCTGCTCAGAAGGAGCTGAGGGAGAAAGAAAGGGCTGATCCCCTGGCTCTCCTCGCCTGCTGAAATAATACTGATGCCAGAGCCTGCGGGGTAAACTTTCCTATTGGGTGTTCTCTCTTCATGTAAGGCAAAGCCCTCTCTGACACTAAACCCAAATATGCTTGCCTTCCCCCAGGTTTCTGACCCTTCCTTCCGTACCCTTCTCCCTTTCTGTCTCCATCTTCTGTTTCTTTCTCCATTCATTTCCGGTCGTATAAAAAAGAAAAGCTGTCTATAAAGGAAAGCTTGATATTTTCCAAACAGTAGAAATCTTACAGAAGTGTGATTTCTGATCACAATGCCAAAATATTCTAAATTAACACTCTCCAAAACTATAGCAGGTTGGAAATCTTAAAAGCTGTTTTCTAAATAGCTCTTATACTGAAGACAAAATTGTGGTGTGGACAATACATATCAATACCTATGGATTACAGAAAATTAGGAATTCAAGGAATAGTTATGGTTTTATTGGAAAACTATAGAGATCGATAATAAATGAACTAAATATTCAACTCGAGAAGTCAAAAGAAGCCAAACCCTAAAGTAGACCAAAAGAAAGTTGAAGGAAATAATCTTTGAAGAAAATTGGAAAAAATAAAAAAATAAAAATCCCTCCAAAATAAGCATATTGATAAATAAAGTCATTTGCAAATGTCCTGCAAAGACCAGTAAAATAGATGAACCTCTTGCAAATCAGGCTTACATACACACACAACATTAAGAATGTTCAAGAAAGAGTCATTTCTGGCAATATGGAGTCTAGTGTAGTTTTGCCATACGCTATACAGAAACAGAGAGAAATGCTGGATAAAATATAACAAAAGGTTATTTTTTGTTTTAAACACTGTGATAGTGAAGTTCATGTGTCAACTTGACCAGGTGATGGTGACCAGGTATTTGACCAAGCAAGCACTGTCCTGATTGTTCCTGTGAAGATATTTTGTGGATTTAAATCATTAGTAAGTTGATTGCATCTATGGCCGATGACATCTGCAGTCAACAAAGGAGATTGCCTTTGGCAAGGAGAGAAGTCTCATCCAATTGGTTGAAGGCCTTAAAGGGAGAACTGATTATTTCAGCAGTCAGAAAGAAGTCAGAAAGAAGAATTTCCATCTCTACATCCGCCAGCCAGCTTGTCCTGGGGAATTTGTCAAAACCTTCATCAGAGTTCCCAACTTGCGGTTTGCCCTACAGGAATTTGGACTTGCCAGTCCTCAGGCTTGCATGGGCCAATACCTATAATAAATCACATAATATTTATTATATTATATTTTTCTGGAGAACCTAGACTAATACAAATACCTAGCAACCTCGAAATAAAGAAAAGGAAATCAGCAGGTGCCAGACATGAAGAGATGATTCTAAGCCAGAGTGTTCAGCATGAGCTGATCCTGCAGTAGGCAACAGGAGTACTGGACACAGATATTGGTGCAGGGATTGGCCCTGGGGATTAAATTTGAGCTGAGTCAAGAAATGTAGCCTATGGCCATGTGGGAGCTGGAAATGAGACACCTACACAAATTTAGAAATCTTGAAGAGCCTGTCTGCCTGAGAAATGCTCTTTCCACTGCTCCAGAGGAGCAGCAAGGAAGCTGATATCAGTCCAGTGCTCTGGATGGGGAAAAACTCAACTGTGAGACATAAAAATTCATGCCTGTGTTTCATATGGTTGTGGTATCCAAATTTAGCATCTTCAGGGTACAGAAACATGCAGGGGAAAAAATCAGGAGAGACGGTCAACAATTTAAATTTAAATTTTCATTAGTTAAGATTAATTTAATTTAAAAAATTCAATTCTTTCACACTAGCCACATTTCAAGTGCTCAATAGCCACATGTGGCTAAGGGCTTCCATATTGGATTGAATGGTGCATCTATAGACTATTTCCATAATTGTAGAAAGTTCTATTCTACTAAGTCTAGAAGTCTTAATGCCATAAGGGGTTGGGGAGAATAAAAATTATAAATATTGAAATAAAAGATGTAAAAGTATATTTGCTTCCATATAACATCTACCTAGAAAATCCAAGTAAATGTACTTAAAAACCATTAGAAATCAATAGCAAATTCAGTAAGGAGGCAGGATATAAAATAAATATACAAAAAATAAAGGTGTTTCCTATACACAAGGAATTACTTATTAAAAATATGACTAAATGAAAGACTATTCACATAAGCCACCAAAAGTATAAATTACCTGATTATAAGTGGAATAACAATTGAAAGCCACATAAAGGAAATTACAAATCTCTTTTGGGTGGAGTCTAAGAAACTCTGAAGAATTGGTGAGGCATATATTTCTCAATGATAAGACTTCATAGTCACAGTAATGAGAGCAGTTATTACATATACTGAGAATTTACTATGCACCCTGCACTTAATGTGCCTTAGTTTATTAAATTCCTACTAATCTATGAGCTAATTCCAATAACAGTTCCACAAATGAGAAAACTAAGGCCCAAAGAGGTTACAGATTTGAGATCACAGATTAAGAGGCAGAACTAGGGTCAGCAAGGCTGTAACTCACATCATTTGGGGAAAGAATGGATTATTCACTGAATGGTGTTGGGATCGTTGGCTAACACGCAAGCAAAATAGTTACATCTCTACCCCAGATCATGGACAATATTCCACATGGACTGAAAATATAAATATTTTCACAAATTATAAGGTACTAGAAAAAATATGGAAGTGTTCATTTTTAAAAATGAACTTAGAGTGCAGAAGGTCTTTTGAAACAAGACACAAACCAGAAGCCATCAAGGAAAGTGACAAGCTGAGTAAGCATGTGAAATCCCTACTTGGCAAAAGACCCTATGAACACATTTTAAAGATGGTTTCAGACAAGGGAGCAGAGTCACCCACAATTGTTTCGGGAGAAGGAATTTATTGTCGGATTTAGACGCTACATGGTTGGGGAAGATTGGAGGAAGCCAAGGAGCTGGAGGGGAGGTGGGAGAGCAGCGGAGGCGCATCCCACCGGTCTGGTCCAGCCACTGCCATGGGGCTGGCGAGGAAGGCTCGCAGGAGGGCTGTGCTGACCAACGAGGTCAGCAGTTGGGAAGAGGTGGACAAGGAACGGAGCAGAGGAAGGACCAGCTGGAGCCGGCTGGCACCCCTAATTCTGTCTGTTCCCACATCTAACAGAAACAACCTTTAGAGACAATAATGGCTGCGGCTTCAATTCTCCTTCCAAGTCTCACACAAACCCGTCTTTTGGCTAATTCTAACTGGCACCATACATGGACAGATTTGGGGAAATACAGTTCTAGTTTAACTAAATAGACAAATGGCAGGCTAGGGAAAATACTTGCACATCTGTATTTTTTAAAAAAAGAAACCCTTTTTTTTTTTTTAATGAGGTGGTATTTTTTTGTCCATGAGATTGGCATGAAATTTAAGGATTGAGAACATTTGTGTTGGTGATGCTGTAAGGAAATGGTCATTTCCACATACTACTGGTGGAAATATAAATGGAAGCAAACATTTTAGAGGAAAAGAATATGGCTGTTCCTAAATTTTAATTGCACACACTCTTTGTCAGGGCAATGCCATTTCTATTCTAGATAAATACTAGCCCAAGCAAGTCAAGATGTACAAGGTGATTCATTAAAGCTTTGTCTGTAATCATTAACAAAACTACCAAGAAATCAAATAACCTACATCCATACCAAGAACAAAAATTCAATTGTTTACAAAACGATCTGAATGTGATGACATAGAAAGATGTTTACAATATATTATTAAATCTACAGAAGAAGATTGCCAAGACAGACAGGTAAGCAGGTAGGTAAGCAGCAGCAGGGCCCTGAGGTTGGCGGTTCAGAGAACAAATGGTTTAAGTTTCCCTGGAGAACTTCCACATTTTACTTAATGTGAATTTGTTTGAATTTGTTACAATGACGTTTGAATTTATTATAACGATTATGTATTGCTTTTCTAATTTAAAACGCAGTTGCAATTTCTTGTTATGTTAGAATAAAAGAATGAAGGAAACTGGAGGCAAAGGGACAAAGCTGGGGGAGAGACAGGTCAATGGAGAAGGCAGGGCGAGGGAGGGAGGGGAGGCTTTCTCTGAAGCCAGGGTAATGACCCACTTCTAGTGCAACTTTTTATGAGATGAGTTTGCAATAACACAAGTCAGTGTTTATGTAGTAAAACAACTACCACATTTGAGTAAGAAAAGCAATTACTTAAACGTCGACACCCATTGCCAGAATCTCACTCTGCTGCTCCTGGGGCGCAGTTTCTTTCCTGAAGTTTACCAGTACTCGGTGTTCAGAAAACAGTGAGAGTAGAGCCCCAGATACTAAATCCGGAGCCTCCTGGATGCTGTTTTCACACGTGTCTTTTCCTTTGTTCCTGCTGGACTTGGAGCCACGGTGTTTCCTGTTGCACAAGTTTCGACTCAGCACTGACCTCTCGTGACCCGGCATAGTGACCCCTCAGTCATCACGATGCACTTGCATGGTTTAGGAGCGTTATTTTAACCCCCAGCACAAACACCCAGAGCAAGCAGCACGCAGACAGCCTCTGACTACAATAAACTGGCAGCGATCGCTCGGCTGGGCTTTCTCACTTCTTGGCACCACTGACGATGATGATGATGATAATAGTAACAGAAATAGCAAGCATCTACCGCGGGCTAATTCTGAGGCAGGCATTGTCCTGAGAGCTTTACATTAATCGTTGAACTTCGCAGCAACCTTGTCTTAAGCCCTAGGGCTGCCATGCCAAGAAGCCACAGACTGGGAGGCTTAAAACAACAGACATTTATTCTCACTGTTCTGGCGGCCACAAGTCCAAAGTCGAGGGGCCAGCAGGGCCAGGCTCCCTCTCCAGTCGGCGGGGAAGAAGCCGCTCCCTGCCTCGCTCCTGGCGTCTGGCGGTGGCTGGCCATCCATGGACGTGCTGCCTCCGTTCCTCTCTGTCTGTCCGTCTGTGTCCCTGTTTCTTCTCTTTATATGGACACCAGCTGTTTTGGAGCCTTCCTCTCTCCCCTTTCCAGCACCCCTCTAAGGTGAGTGCTAACTGTCCTGTGATAATCTGAAGCCGTATAGATCCCCGAAAAATATGCTCTCAAAGCTCATCTATTCCTGTGGGTGTGAGTCTACTGGAAGTAGGGCCTTTTGATTAGGTTACTTCAGTTAAGGTATGACCCAGGGTGGGTCTTAATCTTCTTTCTGGGTTCCTTTAGAGAGAGAGAGAGAGAAAGGGGGGAGGGGGAGAGAGAGAAAGTCACGGAAGCAAGAAGCTGAAAGCAATGAACTGAGAAGAGAAGGGAGAGACCAGCGGATGCCGCCATGTGCATTGCCATGTGGCAGAGGAGTCCAGGACCACTGGCAGCCCGTCTTCAGGAAGAAGGCATCGTCTTGATGACTCCTTGGTTTGGACATGCTCACGGTCTCAGACCTGTAAGCTGGTAAGCTAATAAATTCCCATGAGAGCCAACTTATTTCTGGTATATTGTTTTCAGCAGCCTAGCATACTAGAACATGCCCCCACTTTGTAGATGAGGAAACCGAGAGTGATAAAGTAGAAGAGATCTGTCCACAACCACAAAGAATTATTTCTGCAACTCAACCAAACAGAACTGTGGAACTTCTGTCTTCGTGTCCTAGGGCTGCTGGCTTAACACAGGGAAAGCATGTTGTCTCGCAGCTGTAGGGCCTAGCGGTCTGTAATTGAGGTGCTGGCAGGGGGAGTCCCGGTCCGTCTTTTCCAGCTTCTAGTTCTTGTTGGTCTCCCTTGGTGTCCTTGGCCTGTGCATACCCCAGCCTCCGCTCCTGTCACATGGCCGTCCTCTCTCTGTCTCGGTCTGAATTTCCTCTTTCACAAGGACAGCAGTCATTTTGGATTAAGGGCCCAGCCTGCTCCAGGTGACCTCGTTTCAACTTGCCTGATTCCCTCTGTGACGGCCTATTGCCAAATAAGGTCACATTCTGAGATGCCAGGAATTACAGCGTCGGCATGCCGTTCAGTCCATAAAAACGTACTTAAACAGTGGCCTACAGATGCTTCGATGTGTTTTTAAACCCCCAACAGGAATTTCAGCATCCATCTCAGTCCTGAGCTGAGCAGACCCCACTCTCCCAGCTTCCCTCGGGCCCCAGCGTCATCCGAAGGGGGAGGGTCAGCCCTCCACTGGTGCCCAGGACACCGTCTCCTCTGGACAGGAGCCCTTTTGGCTCCGATTCCCGACACACTCACCTGCGAGGCACTGTGTCTCCGAGCGGTGACCAGGGCACACACTGATATAACACAACATGACATTTCCAGTGAGGGACAGGAAACCTTGTCCAGTGACGACTTGAGCCATTTCTCCAGGGCAATGGAGCCATTCCAGCCCTGCCTGTGTTTTCCTGAAGCAGCAGACCTCACTGGCACCTTGGCATATTCCTGTCCGTGACCTTCTGTTCAGCACCGCATGCAGCTGCGTGGGGGTTGCCAACCTCAATAAGGTCAGTATTAGCCCCTGCTAAGGGTGGTAATAGCATTTGCCTGTTTTTGAATGAGCCAGGTATGGCCACCTGCAGAATCTCATTTAGTGCTCACAAGTCCCTATTTATTCCCTCTTTGGGCAAATATTTATTAAATGCCTGTGCTGTGCTACTCACTGGAGATGGAGGAGTGAAAAAATAAGGGGTCTTCCCAGTGCTGACAGATGAGAGGGGATCAGACAAACAGAGAGGCATTGGTGAGGCTGTAAGTAAGTGTCAGCAGAATGCTAAAGAGGACTCCAGATGCAAGACAGAAAATGCTTCTGTCTGTCTGATTGTGGCTGCCAGGATTGAATGAGGGAATACAGGCGGTCCTGAAAACATGAGAAGAGAGAGATAACTTTTACAACTCAGAATAACCCTGTAAATGGCAAAGAGCCTCTTCTTATTCCACAGGATGAATCTTCAAATTTGAATTTACATGGGAAAAGAAAAGACAGGGAGAGAGCGTGTCATGTGTGGATTAGGAGCCAGATCCTAGAAAGGAAGAAATCTGCTTGGTCAGCAAGGATGGGGCAGAGGGAGGGCCGAGTACCAGGCAGGGGGAAGCTTAGCTTATCAGTAAGAGACAGCAAGGGGAGAGGGGCAAAAAAGTGGAAACACCACGCCATGGACTGCCAGCCGCCGCCATGGTGCAGCTGAGCGTCCTGAGGCAAAGGTGGTGCTGGGGCAGAAGGCCCTGACCTATGCTACGGGCTCTGAATGAAGGTAGGAGGATCTTTGAAGGGTTTTAAGCAAAGAGAGACATGGTCATATTTTGCATTTTCAGAACACCAGTCTGACTGCAATGCAGAGAGTGCATTGGGAAGATTCATATCTGCAGCCACTGTTGGATGTTGTTGCAATAATGAAGGTCCAAGAGGTGGAAGAGGGTAGTGGCTAAGGGAATGGAGAGAACTGGGTGCACACAAGAGAGACTTCCAGAAACAGCACAGTGAGGGGAAGATTGGAGGTAGGAATTTGGGGAGAGAGCAGTCAAGGAAAACACCCTTGTTTCTGGTTTAGGTAACTTTTTAGAAGGTGACACCTTATTCCCTGAGACAGAAAAGCTAGGAAGTAAAACAGGTTTAGGGGATGCAGCAGTTTGGTATTGTTTATGAATTCCAAAAATAGATGTGGCTTATGTTTGTGAACTGGTGTGTTCCTCTGGGCGTATTAGATTGTATTGGATTCAGAGGTTTCACTTTCATTTGATTAAATTATGATTAGGGCTTTGATTGGGCCACATCAGTAGGACATTGAGTCCTTGCCCCCTTGGTAGGCAGGGACTCACAGAGAAAACTAAACAGCAGAGAAGTTAGCTGGAGTTTTGGTTGCTGGAGCCCCAGGAAGTAAACACAAAGGAGAAGAACACAGAGGAATAGAGACGGCTCCACAGACACAGGAGAGGCCCCAGGAAGAGAGAGCCTGATAGTCTACAGCTGACCTTGTGGAGAGAACAGAGCAGCTGAGCCTGGAGAGGAACAAGCCCTGGGAGAGAGACGAGCCTTATCCCAGCCTACAGCTGATACTGGAAGCAGCTGGGACCACAGAGCCTTAAGAGGAAGAGGAAGGCTGGACCCTCGCAGATGTCGGCAGCCATCTTGTTCCAACACGTGGCAACAGACTTTGGTGAGGGAGGTAACTTGTACTCTATGACCCTGTGACTGTAAGCGTCTACCCAAATAAATACCCTTTATAAAACCCAACAGATTTCTGGTACTTTGCATCAGCACCCCTTTGGCTGACTAATACACATGGCAATGCACATGGCAGTGTCTTCTCCTTTCTCTTCTAGGTTCCGTTGACTTCCAGATATTTGCTCTTCCTGTGGCTTCTTTCTGTATCCACTTCCCTTTGCTTCTCAGGACCTCAGCTGTATTGGAATAAGGCCCATCCTCACTCAGTCTGGGCACACCGTAACAAAAAGAGCTTCAAAGGTCCTGTTTACAAATGGGTTCAGACCCACAGAAACAAAAGGACCTGAACATGCCTTTCGTGGGGGACATGATTCAATCCCCAACAGGAAGGCTGGGGATTTATTTTCACTTTGAACACATCTGAGTTCAAGAAACTTGTGAACATCCAAACGGAATTGTCTAGTGGGCATGAGTGGCGATTTGACCAGAGCTCAGGAGAAAGATCTAGGATGTGAACATGGTCTGGGGCATTATCAGAATGGGTTATTATTGAAACTGCAAACATGCCTGAGATGGCTCAGGAGTTTGTGCAAATTGCAAAGAGGTCCATGGACAGTCCCTGAGAGGCCCTGGCATTTGACATCCATTGCAGCAAGACGAAGACCCAAAGCATGGAGAAGGTCCAGCAGAGGTGTAGTGGGGAAACCAAGTGAGCTTTGAGCAGAGAGGACATTGGCAGCCGTATTAAGAAGGAGCATGTGGTCCACAGGGGGGAAGGCTGCAGTTAGGGAAGGTCATATATAAGGGCCAAAAATAATTCACTGGATTTAGCAATCATTTTGAAGTATAGGAGGGTGGAAGCCCAAAGAAAGAGGGCTGGCAGCTGAATCAGTGATGAAAAACGGAAGCCATGAGTCTAGGCAGTTTTTCACAACATTTGGCTGTAAAAAGCAGGGGGTGATTCTGGGAAATAACAAGCTCTGGGAGTGAAAAGCTAAAGAGGGAAATCACGGAGAGGAAAAGGTTAGGACACCAGAGATTTGCTTGAGGATGCTACTGGCATCTAGTGGGGAGAGGCCAGGGGTGCTGCTAAGTATCCTGCAATGCACAAGACTGGCCCCGTGACAAAGCACTGGGAAAATGTTAATATTTTAAAAGAATTTCTGTATGTTTGTGCTATTATGAACTAAATATATTAAGAAAAGTCATGGAATTAATAATTAGAATATAAGTCACCAGAAAATAGAATGATGGTACAGAATGGAAAGCTGATGTTTACTCTGTGCAGAATTGGTTAAAAGGTTGTTTGTAAATCTTTGAAAATTAATGGAAATGGTGAGAGCACATCATGGTGTTCACGACTAGCAGAGCTATTATATGGGTATGAGAGTGGTTGAAAGGGAAAGCCTAAGGACATTTATATTACTAGAAGGAAACCTTAAAAATGCAATATGGGACTGTATAACATAGTGAAACCTCATGTAAAATATTAACATGGGTGATATTGCATATATGATTGTTTTTACAAAATATAAATCGAAATAAACTAGACAAAAGGAAATGGAATTGCATCTATGTTCAGCAGGGAATGCATAGAGAGATTGAGAGGTGATGAGTTTTGTTTGGCTGGTTGGGTTGTTTTAGTATTATTATTATCACTGGAGTAATAGAAATGTTCTAAAATTGAGTGAATTGATGAATGCACATCTATGTGATTACACCAAATAACATTGATTGTACAATTTGGATGGATTTATGCTTTATTAATATGTATCAATAAAATTGATTTGTTTTTAAAAAAAA
>JAQZBX010064474.1:0-16487 GCA_029593785.1 Cabassous unicinctus | reverse complement strand
ACAGAATTTGGTACCGAGGAGCGGTGAAGTGCTTTTGTAGTCACCAAAATGTTGGAACAGTTTTATAAATGTGTAAGGGGTATTTTTTGGAGGAATTGTGAAGTGCTTGATGGAAAAGGCCTAGATCACTTTGAAGAGATGGTTGATAGTAATATGGATGCTAAAGAGACTTTCTATGATGCCTTAGAAGTAAATGATGAAGCTCTTATCAGACACTGGAAGAAAGGCAATCCATGTTTTACAGTTGCAGAGAACTTAGCAAGATTAACTCCTGGTGTTATATGGAATACAGAATTTGAAAATGGCGAACTGGATCATTTAGCTGAAGAACTTTCCAAGCTAAACTCAGAGAATGTGGCTTAGCTTCTCCTTGCAGCTTATAGAAAAATGCTAGAAGAGCAAAATACACTAAGGACTGAACTTTTGGGCACAAAGAAAACAGAAACTGATTCCAGAACTTCCAAGCATCTGGAAATAAAATTCTCAGATGAAAATGCCCTATTTGAAGACTTTACTAAACTTAGAACCCATAACACAGAATTGAAGATGCAGTTATCTCAGAAAGACTTGTGGAAAGTCTTACTGTATAATGGCATGGATCCCTGCTTTCTGCATGCTAAACCAACAAAATTTTTGAGAGAGCTGTATGAGCAAAACCACCATCAGCTTGGACAAAACAGGACATGGAAAGGAGCAATTGAAGGAGAATCAGCTTTAAGAAGAAAACCGTGGAAGCAGAGATCTGGACTTAAGACATCTCCTTGGGCCAGGAGAGGAGCCCCACCCATGTGTACAGAGAGGGTGAGTTTGCCCCTGCAGTTGAAGAGGGTGGATGTTCCTACCTGATGTTCTGAGAAAGTGTTGATCCCCCATGGTGCAGACAGGGTGAGTTTTTCCCAGCAGTTGAAGATGGTGAATGTCCCCACCCAATGTTCTTGGGGAGTTTTGCCATCCCAGGGTACAGAGAGGGTGGAGCACATTCCTCAAAGATTAGGGCTGTTAAAGTCAACACTCCATAGGTCTGAGAGGGGTGTACCTGTCTCCCATGGATTAGATAAGGCCAGGTGGTCAACCCATTGCTCTGAGAAGGTTGAACCTGTATGCCAAATGTTAGGGGGAATGTTTTCTTCACCTCACTGTACTAGCAGCACTAAGACTCTATCCCAAAGATTGAGTAAGGTGTGGCAATCACCCCAAAACTCTTGGAGGGGGAGATCTGGAGCTTGGTCAACACCCAGATGCTTGATGAGGGTGGAACCAAAATATGGTCATTGGGCAAGCCTTTGTAAAAGGTGGGTACCCATGTGGACCCAAGGAGAAGAAACCGACGTCTTAAGAATGACTCTCAGACGTTGAAATTGAATGGAGGATGCCCTGCAGGTTTACTGAACTGTACAGGATCCAAGACTCATGTTTCACATCCCAATATCTTCTTATGATATTGAAAATGTTTATCCTTTGTCTTTCCATTTGTGTATTGGAAGCAGCTAAATGGTTTTGTAAGTTTCAGAGGTCTATAGGAGATGGGACTTTGCCTCAAGATGAACTGTATTTCTTTAAAATGATTATGATATGATTTTGTAGTTAAATTGTTACTGATTTAAGGTCTTTTGAATATTGTAATGTATTTTTGGAATTCAGAGGGTGGAGTGTAACTGTTGGCCAATTTGATGTAATTATGAATTCCAAAAATATAATTGGATCATGCTTGTAAACTGATCTGTTAATCTGGGCATGATTAGGTTATGATTAGGGTGTTGAGCCCCATCCCTTGGTGGGTGGGGAATCAAATATAAAAGGCATGGCAAGAACTGTTTTGAGTAGCAGTCTTTTGAGAAGCAGCTTTGATGTTGGAAAGAAGGCCCCAGGAGAAGAGAAGTGAACTGTTTGCCTGATTGCCTACACTTGACCTTGTAGAGGAAACAGGAGCTAAGCCCAGAGAGAAATGCAGCGCCATGAAGAGAGGAACCCAAGAAGCCTGAACCCCGGACAAATGTCGACAGTTGTCTTGCTCCAACACGTGACAATGGACTTTGGTGGGGGAAGAAATTTATGCTTTATGGCCTGGTAACTGTGGACTTCTACCCCAAATAAATACCCTTTATAAAGACCAACCCATTTTTGGTATTTCACATTACCACCCCTTTGGCTGGCTAATACATTTGGGTCATTAGTAGGGAAAGAATATTCATAGGCAGCTTCATTATAGGAGAATCACCTGGGTGGAAAGGACAATAGGGAAGGCAGTTGCCCCTCAGATGCTCTGAATCATCATATCTGCTTGGTGCATTATAAACCAGGACAGTCTTTGATGGGCAGAGAATCATGGGTTGCAAACAGAGAACTTTCTATGTTCAAACCCACTCTTTTTGGCCCTTGCAACCCCCTTGGTTGTTGAGAATGCCAAGCCTCCACTTATACTGGCATCCTCCTCCTTTGGTTGGGAAACCCCCTACTTCTCTCATATATTTGTGGTCTGGGCTTATGAAGTCTGTGGAATGGAAGTTGAGTGTAATACTCCAAAAGATCTGCTATGTGCCTCATGTCTAATGTCCTCAGGTATTAATTGTTGGATTTTGCAAAACACAAGAAAAGAAAAATATATTACATTCAGATACAGAAAAAGTCCCTCATGCAACTTCTTTAGGAGGAGTTAATCCCATCCCCTTTCTCTTCTCACAAAGTGATAGCCATTTCTGAGACATTGACCCCCCTCTGCCATGATTACCTTCCTTTTTAATAGGATTCTGGGTTAATAAAAAAATTCAACTTATAGTAAATTTAGATTAACACATTTGAGCAGCTGCTTTTGCAGACCTTGTGAAACTCTATCTCAATAGACAGTATTAAGAAAAAAAAAGATATCTTTCCAGAGGTACAAGGAATAGGAGACTCTGAGAAGCTACTTAAAATCTTGTGCCAGCCATAGTCATAAACCTAGATTGATGTATGGTTTTCTACTCAAAATTCAAATGGTGCATTTGGCATGAGAGAAGGCATTTACCAGTAACCAATTAACATTGAATAATTCTTTTCTCTGCGATTAAATTGGGAACTTCACAGTAGGATTTATTGATTGTTATAATTATTGCTTTACCCTCAACACCCTATTTTTTCATTGGTTTCTAATAAATGTCATATGAATATATTTGAGCTGAGAGTGAACAAATCAATTATTTATTCTTTAAATGTCTGTGGCAAAACCAGTCTTCCATCAGTGATCATTTATAGTCCAACACAAATTTCCTTGGTAATTTGAATCTTCATGTATTACTTAGGATTTAGAATCACAGAATTTTTGTATCAATGTCCAGATAAATACTATTATAAATGAAAGGCTCCTTAATCCAACACCTAAAGCCACACTGCTACATATTTCTCCCACCATAGTATTTCTCTGGTGGCTAAACTGAGTTCCAAAATGGAAATTAACCAGAAAACACCTGTGACAGTGCTGTCTACCAGCAAATCTCAGGTTGGTGGCTGCTGGGCAAACTCTGCTGGAAACAATGCATCTTCCAGGATCAGTGAGGAAGGGTATGTGGGACACATTTACAGTGATCAAACCTCATGTGATTGGACATTCTATTTAATCAAATCAAGTGGATGCAATCACCTTTGGTCCTTTTGCCATTTACTATCATTACAAAATTTCAGTAACAATCTGTGTGTATTTTAGCAATATAGATTATATATAAGTTCACAAAATATGTGCATATGTCAATACATTGTCTATATCTTTCTGCAAATTGCATTTTGTCTCAAATAATTCCTTGAAAGACTCCATTTGGACACATTTACTGTAGCTTACCTCATTCAGTTTCACTGCTGTTTATCACTGATTTGTATTATATGTGTGTTTCTTTTTTGATTCCCCCTCCTTTGGGCTGACATTTGTGTTCCTTCCAGCTTTTCCCTTCCATTAGTTATAGTGTTGTGGATATTTTTGGGGACATACACTTATTGATATGAAGAGAATATGAAGAATGGAAGAGCTATATCATTGCTTTGGAATACTTTCAAATGTCATCCAATTGACCATCATGACCTCCAAGTGGTTAGACAAAGTACACCCCGACTGACACTGGAGGAGAGTCTCCATTTTTACATACTGTGGTCCCACTGGGTAGAGTTTAATTTAAGGAATTTTATATATGTGGAATTGTATTGGTTACTTTCATTTCATTTATTATGATGCAGTTTATAAAATTATTTACCACATGATTTTACTAATCTGTGAATTGTCTGGTCATATTAATTTTGTCTATATTTTTTGGCCATTTTATTTTTGGTTTTGCATTGGTAGATATTTTATTTTTCTAACTCTTCTGGATACTATTACTTTCTAGGTGATACCATTGTCATTATATTTTCCCTTTCTGTAGCTGGTCTTAGTTTCCATTGTCAGATAGACTTTACTGATTTTTAATGCTTTGGGGAGTTTGGCTTTAATTTACAAAATTGAAGCTGGTGTGAGTCTTGTAGAAGTGCTCAGTGATCATCTCATTTATACACATAGAAACTATGCCCTGAGCATTTACCCAATGCCAGATACTGGATTAGGCCTTGGGTCCAGTGTTGAAAAAAATCATATTTCTCCCTGGTTTCCAGGAGCTCACAGCATGCAGATAGATGGAAGAAAGCAGTAAACATATACATGTTAAAGAGAAGAGAAATTTCCATAATGAAAACCAATCATGGTGCTGTTAGAGGGGTTCTGGGAGATGCAAATTGGTTTGGCCTGAAAGGAATCACTGAAGTGACATTTATGTTGCAAACAGAATGAATAACAGGAGCCAGCCCTGCACAAGTCTGTGTACAGAGTGCCAGGAGAAGTCACGTTTGCAGACTCTGAGGCTGAAGTGAGTTTGGCATGAAAGTAGGTTAAAAAGGAAGCCAGTGTAGATGGAGGGGACTTGGGAGGAGAGGTGGGGAGGTAGAGAGGAGGGGAAGGACAGATCCTGAGGCCTGGTAGATTATATTAATTATCTATTATTATGTGACAAAACTACCCCCAAATTTTGTGGTTTACAATAATGAATGGTTTTTTGTTTTGTTTTGTTTTGCATATTTTTTGTGAACAAAGATTCAGGTAAGGCTAAGCTATGTGATTTGGATCCAAAATCTCTCCTAACACTGAGAAGTAGTCCCAACTGAGGCTTGGCTTGGGAAAGATCTACTTCCAAATGCACTCATGTGTTATTGACAGTATTCAATTTGGACAGAGTGCTTGAATTCCTTTCTGTCTGTTATCTGGGCCCTCCCTCAGTTTCTTGCAATATCAGCCTCTGCACATCATAGCCTGTTTCCCCAGAGTGAGATATAAGAAAAAGAAAGAGAATTAGAGATAGAGATAGAGATAGAGATAGAGATAGAGAAAGATAAATATATAGCAAAAGAGAAAACTAACAAGACAGAAATCACAGGTCTTTTGTTTATCAATCTCAGAAATGATATATCATCATTTTGGCCATATTCTATAGATAAGAAGAGAGTAACTAAGTCTACTTCATATCTAATAGGAAGAGATTAGACAAGAACATGTATATCAGGAAGCAGAGATCTGTGGAAACTATTTGGAGGATTTCCACAGCATAAGGTAAAAGGAGGCATTTAATCTGACGCTAAATATAATGGTTAGCCATTGAAGGAATTTGACTCATATGGTAGTATTTAATTTTCATTGAATTTCAAGGCCATTATGTTAGGGTTTGGGAAATGAAACTAAGAAGATAAGTTAATTTCACATGGTCATACCATCAAGAACCAGCACTGATTTGAATTGAACTCCCTGCTTTTTATTCCTTGATGTAATTCTTCCATCTCTAAAGTTCATGTATTAATGATCTGTCACATTAGCTCATGATTTTATAGATATTATTCCATATTCATCTGCTAAAGGCCCTAGGATGTGAAAGCTAGAATGATTTTTATGGTTCAGGTGAAGAGACACGGGGGGGCCAAGAGATACAATGACTTGTCCAGGTTCATGGGTATGGCAGGAAAAGGATTTAGGTCAGAAGTAAACCCTATCTCCTCAATATTGGGATCCTGAATTTCCCAGGACTTTCCCAGGCACTGCAGAGAGGACAATATTTGTGTAACTATAGAGTTAAATTGATGACATGAGAGAGGAGGCTGAAGAAGTATCACCTTTATAAAAGATTTTATTCAAGGAAGTGGGACAGGTAATGGACCCCCAAGAAGTAGCTTCACTTTCTTGGAGATATAACCCCAAAGAACTTGGAACCCTGGTAAGCAGGCTCCCACATTCTAGAGACAACTCCAACCCAGCTCACTTGAGCAGAGATGTTTGGAAGAACAAGATGTTTTCTTGTTTCCCAATATCTCAAGACTCTCACTTCAGGAAAACTGGAAGTGAGAACATTTTCTAAAGCTGTTGGAATTGACTCAATCCCCACCACAGAAGATTCTGGCCATTTACCAGGAGACACCCAAGGTAAGACAAGGGTCACAAGGCAGTGAAATGAAGGCTAGGCATATATTCTAATCCTTCCTTGGCAGCCCCACAGCACCTCCCACTCCCAGTGTGCCTGAGTTGGGGAGGGCTGGGATATTTCAAGGAACAATGTAGGTGGACAGACCATGGGAAGGAGCTGGTTTTCTAGGAGGTTGGAAGCCTGGCTGGCCCAAAACATTCACAGTCCACTCATGGCTGGCAGGGTGAAAATGATTATGCTGTGGTGGTGATCATCTGCCAGATGTTAATCTGCAGACTTGGAGCCATCATCTCATCACTTTTTCATTGGCTACAGGTCTGTGCAGACAGTGTTCTCCTTCTAACCTGGGAACAAGAACTTTATATTGAGTCCTTTGGGTTGCAACAGCCAAGAATGGCCCTGATGATCAACAGATAAGGGGAGTGGACCTTGGGTCAGGTAAAAGTGCTCCTCTCTTTACTCAGCAGTGGGGAATGTGAAGTGGGAGTTTCTGATTGAGGAAGGGCAAAGCTTAACATTTTATATCACATTTTTGATGGTTCCCACTATGGGGCTGATCCTAGGGTCCTCCCCTGTAAGGGCAAGTGTGTCAAAGAAAGCTATAGATTGTGCCCGGGGCAGCATGGTGAGGAAAGGGAGGCTGGGATCTCAGAGGCAGGCTTTGGGAGAATCCATCCTCATTACAATCACTTCTAGGTCATTCTTGCCCAACCCGTGTCTGCCCCCACCCCACAGTTGATGGTCAAGAGAATGAGGTGTGGTGTGAAACTGGCTCAGAAGACTTCTTGGAACCACAGACGTGGGTGCTCAGCTGCCTGTGGGTATAAACTAGGCTGTACATCTGCTGGTCAGAAGAATAGTGTTTGTGAGAAGAAGAGACCCAAATGTTGCCTGCAGAGAATAAGGCAGCACATTGCATTCAAGCTAAAGGTTGAGGTGCAATGAGGGCCCAGAGAGTTCTGGGGCAGGAAAATAGATTTTGTTTTGTTTCCTCATTTTCCAGATACTTATGGAGCATCTACCACATGTGAGTGCAGTGCATAGATGAGACAGGCCATCAGAACTACTGGAATTTAGGTTTAAAGGGGCTTTCACGGGTCATAGCAATATCCTCTAAAATGTGGGTAGTGTAAAAATCACATTAAGGACCATTTTCCTAACCTAGAACAGTGACTTCTTCTCTTCAGCTTTGAAGGAAGAGGGAATATGTTGTGCTTCTGGTGCAAAGGTTTCTATGACCACCAGTTAGGACCTCATAGCTTTCAAGAGGAACTCTGGAATTGCATCAGCAGTAAGTGGGGAAGGGGGAATGGAGGAATATAAAAATATTAAAACTTACATTGTGCAAAGAAAAAGGCCAGAGGAAGATTATTAGCAAATGGTCTAAGGTCAGGAAGTGTTGTGCATCTTCAATTCCCCTCTAGGGGTCCTGTTTTCCATCATTTACCTTAGATTTGAATCCTTCTGGGATCTTGGTCTCTGACCTAAGAATTCCTTTCCCTCCCACATTCATTCCAGAGTAACATTTTGTGATGCAGTTTCCAAAGCCACTTCTGATCTCCTTTCATAAGCTCTACTCCTCCCTGTGAACTGAGATTTCTAGAATTCCTGCAATCCATTGCATAATTTGTTTTAACCCAGAAATTCCCCAGAAGGCTGCCAGCCACTCTGTGAGGTCCTTGGTGGCCACTCCTCTCTGACTGTGCCCTGATTATTCACAGTGAGCTCTGATGTCTGTATCAGTGTCCTTATTCCTTGCCATGGAAGGAAAACTCATTTTTCCTCACAGATAAGGTGACATTGTGGTTCCCATCTCCTCTGACTGGAGAGTTCACCAGTTTACACACTCAGTTGTGTTGTTAATGACATATCCTAAAGGACACACCCAGCCCCAAGCCCTTAGACCTCACAGCCCCTGGGATAGCAGTGTCCTTTGCCCTAAGTCTTGCACTGTGGTTATGTCCAGAGGGCAGAAACCTGTCTGCTGGAGAGAGTTGAAATATGTGACATATCAGGGTTGGCAGAAGGAGGTGGTCACTATGACTGATGACCTACAGTCACACAGGGCACAGCATTACCAATTAAACATGGCAGCCCTTCTAACCCAGTTGGTAAAGTCCCTGTCCTTAGCTCACCTGAGGGTCCTCTCTGGGCTTCCCCACAAGCTGGACTTAAACGGTTAATCCCTGTCCCTGCCCTGAAACTCCAGGGCCTTGCCCCACCTTCCAGCCTCCATCTTGTTAAGGATTTTGAACATCATCCCTTGGCTTAATCTAGAATAGGGAGGTCCAGATCAATTGTGGGGCAATTCTGAGTTTTCAATTGTGGACATTTCTCAGTCATCCCTCAATTCCCTAGGGCTCCAGTCATCACACAGACACCCATGGTGTCCTCTTCAGGACAGCTGAGAGGAAGAGCACAAACCCTAGTTCCCTACAGTCCAGGACCTTGGTGACATGGCATATTCATGCACGGCTGTGATTTGTTAAGTGGATCACAAGTATGACTGTGTCTTCCCCTCAAAGACAGATGTGCCAGGTCACAAAACTAGTCTAGGAAATGGAAGAAAGCATTGATATCTAAGGAGTTTCACCTATACAGCAGGGAGACTCCTGAGAACAGACATCATGTAGATACATGCTCTATATCTAGTGTAATCTGATATGACAGAAGATCAAATTTTGCAGCATATTTTGGCTTACACTGCCTGAGAGTGCAGTGGAAGTCACCCAGCAGAGGCCCACATACAGGGGAGAGTCCATCTCACTCAGTCTCTGACAGAGAATCCTCCCTTTACACTGAGACTCCTGGAACAGCCAGAAAGCCCAGCTGGCCAAAGAAGCAACACACCTGCCCTGGGGTTCCCCCTGCTCAGGTTCTGCTGGGTGGGACAGGTGGGCCCCACTGGACTTGATTCCCCATGGGAAGAGGTTATGCTTGTTTCTGGCAGAAAGCAGTTGTCCCAGCAGTGACTGTTGGGCCAGGGGAAGGGAGGGAGTGAGGTGGTCTGAGGTCTCCTGGTTCTGTTCTTCCTCAGTAAAAGCTGACTTCCAACAGCTCTAGGTCTCAGGTTTTTTGGTGTAGGCAGTGTAGCCCCTTCTTCCTTGCTTCTGTATAAGGGTCAGTGCTTCAGTGATGTTTTTTAGTGTTCCATTCTGACCGAACCCTCACCCATGGTTCAGGAGAAAGAAGTCAGCAAAGGTGTGGGTGAGTCTACAAGCCTTGCAAATATCCTCTCCCATCTACTTATTGAGTGCACACAGATATCTATGAACTGACCTGAGAGAAGGGAGTCCTTTCTGCCTGACCACTTTTGACTAGTGGCCACTGGGTCACCCTGTCACATGGGCTTCACAGTCAAAACTTGCCTCAAATCAACCTGAATATTGACTAGAGGCTCTCTAGAGAAGGTTGAGCTCCTTGTCAGGTTCTGCACTCACTTGTCAGCTTCGGTGACCACTAAGGTTCTGACCAGCAAGGCCATTCCTCCAGTGTTGTTGAGTAATTCTAGATGGAATTGGAGCATCACAATCATGCTGAGTGAATCTAAGGATCCTCTCCCTAATCACATGTGCTCTTTGATGGGGACAAGTCTTTGCAGCTATCTAGAAATTATCATTTATACATTTTAATGAGAAAGACCTTGGAACTCAATTTAAATTAAAACCTATCATCTTGTAGCTTTGGTTTAATTCTGTGCATGCACAGGACAAAATAAGTATTTAACTTTACCAAACCGGATATTAATTTACTTAATTTCATCTACATGATTTCTCTAATTTGAGGGTAAAGATTGTGTTAAAGAAGGCATGCCCTAATTAGATGTATCTTCACTGTCATCTGAATTAATCACAGTATGTCTTCTAGGTTACAGGACTAAAGAAATTATCAGCTGTGTAAAAAGAGAGTCCTCCATGAAAACAGTCCTTTTATTAGAGCAAGAATGATGCCATGAGCACTGGAATGTGTTGAAAGCATGATCAATAAGTCTTGTTTTCTTTGAATTTTTTGTCTGTTTGAGTTGTGAATATGGAAGAAAATTTTAACCACTTGGAAGCAGCCCTTATTAGTTTTAAATAATTTTGTTAATCAGAATGTCATTGTTGGATTTGACTGCAGGTAATTAGTCCCTGGCTGTCTGAGGTTAGGTTAGGTTACTGTGGACATACAGATTCTCTCAATTCAAAATTCATTAGTACTTTTCAAAGGGAAACTTGCCTAAAATCACTAAGAGAATCATTTTATGCAAATATACTAGTAGGAATGACAAATAAACAATCAAATATATACTGATAAATTACACATGTGACATAAAAGAAAGAAATTCTGTGTTTAGATCTGGATAAACCATTTAGTCATGTTTTGTGTCCATGTGGTCAAGGACAAGGCAGGTAATTGGAATCACTCCTATTGGAGACAGATGTGGTAAATCCTCAGAAGGACATGAGAAATGTTCTCAGTACAATTCTATTCAAATGAGTTTATGTGGATTATTCTTGATAATAAACATCAGGTGAGTTAGAAGGTGATGTTTGGATAGTGAGTTCAATTCTATGAAGCTTTCTGTATGGTAGAAGAACTTGCAAATGGGGTGTAATTGTGTAAACAAAGTATATGAATAGGTGATTTTGACAATGGGGTGGAGATTCTTTGATTATCAAAATGATAGGTGGCATTTCAGGTAAAACCTAGGTGTAAGCCTTAAGAAATCTGAACTGGGGAGACAGGCAGAAAAACTCTGGATGTGTTTTTCTATTCATGTAATTTGTAACATTACTAAAGATTTCTGAACCTCTGTTTATTTAATTTGTAAAAAAGGTAAATAGCCTTAATAAGCAGATTATTGAGAAGATTAAATAACCAAATATGTAAATATCAAAAAACATTTAAGAAAACCATTGTTTTTCTGGGCTCAGGTACAAATGGGTAAGTTAATTTGACTTCTGTTTTTGATAATGTCATCATTTGTCCATGACATGCATGTACATATTAGCAGTGTAGTAAGGGAGAATTTACAGTATATATGACCCTTTACATTTATTTCATTTATGTATTTATGTATATATATTTTAAAAGATGCTTAGATTGCATAAATGTTACACAAAAATTACAAGGATTCCCATGTTCCCCACCTCCCACACCTCCCATAACATCCCCAAAATCATCTTTCATTAGTGTGGCACATCACCTGCAATGGGTATACACATCCTGGGGCTTTGCCACTAAGCATGTACCATAGTTCACATTGTAGACCACACTCTCTCCCACACAGTTCTGCATGGTATATGCTCATGTAAAATGGACTATATCTGTCATTCTAATGTCACTCAGGATAATTCCCAAGTCCTGAAAAAGCCCCTGTATTACATCTGCTTTTCCCTTCCCTGCCCCAAAAGTGTCCAGTGGCCACTGGCTCCACCTCACTGTTGTAATTTCTTCCATTACTTGAATCACAATATGTCTGACCCTTTACATTTATACATTATGAAATACAGGGATGTTACAGCTGAGAATGATTAATAAAGGACAAGATTTGAGCTATCACTTTACTAAAATATCATATTGTGAAAGTTGATTTTCTCCTATGTTCTTTATTCTACATTATTTGTGATTGAGACAATATAACCGATGTACTTCTAATATTTTCTGACACAGAGGATTTTCAGGACTAGATTTGCATGATGGGAGTCATTGACCTCTTAAAATGAAAAAGTGTCCTGGAACTGACCAACCCCATAATGAACTACATTTTTTACTATTCAGGGTGATAGCCAAGTTCAATGTACAAAATCTAGAACACAGAGTTGAGAAAATGATAGTTTGACACCCGGTGTGGAAGATTGAAGATGATTTAGGGAAAGTGTACCTCCAAAGGACAGGTATAGGGTAAAGCAGGGAGGGAGTTAGAGTCCAGTGGGCTTGGATGGATGTTTCATAAGCCAGGAATATTCATATCTGAGAAATTTCACTAGTTTCACTGGAGGTGGAGACCAATATTTTAGAATCAGGGAGGAAATTGAAAATCTCTGAAAACCATGGGCTCATGAATATATAAAACTCAATGACTTTAAAGTTCTTATCTGTAAAATGAAGGTTTTCATGTCTTCCTATTCATACAGAGTAGCTAAGTCCTTATTATTCTTGACCCTGGGAGGGGAAGATCCTCACCCTATTCCTCATGCAGCACGCTTCATATTCCTGTTGATTGGCCTTGGGATACTTCCAGGTGAAGGGTTGGGATTCATGACAGGTGGGTCAGGAAATTGAGGACAAGTCCAGAATCTCATAGCTTCTTTCTCCACTCTCAACTTTGGTCACCAAATCTTCTCTCATTGTGAGTGAAAACCCAGAGGGAGACAGTTGTCAGTTGCACTATTGACAATGCAATCTCTTATGAGTAGGGATTTCTTCTTTCGACTGCAATTGTCCGTGTGTTGTCAGAAGATGGGCAGGTTTGCCTTATTGGCATGGATATTCTAAGCTCATTTAGGAGATATTCAAGGATCTGAGCTGCAGTTCAGTTTATCCATGCCTCTTGAATGGTGATGGATATGATAGTGGTTGATCCATGTTGATCAACATTACACAGATTTTTTCCACACTCCATTAAGGCTCTGTAATTACTGGAGAGATTAGAGGTTTATTCTCATCCAGCCAACTTCTTCAATGGAGAAATAAAGCACTCATTAGTCATGTTAATGCCTTTAATTGGCTTTGGCATGCAGGAAACATTGGTGATAGAGGTGAATTAAAGCAGAAGGTCAGTCGGTAAGAAGGCTGGCGTTTCAGCAGAAGAATTCAATCAATGCAGTGTCACAGATGCTACCATGCAGGGTTGTGCATTGTTGAGAAGAGCAAAAGTAGAGGGTTAGCTAATAAAATAGAGGAATCATTTATTTCCACCAATTTCTAATTTCTGAAATTATTGATATATATTTGCACATTTTGAAAAGTTTTCAAAAAAGATAACTAAAATTCTCCTTCCACACATGTTCCCAATTGTCCAATTTCCAATTTTGTAGATAAGTTTTATTCAAACATGATAAATGGAAGTAAATATAAGAAGTATTGTTTCTTTAATTTTGGAGTGTGTTCAGGAAAAGGAGTATACAATATAGAGTAAAATTCATGGCCCTGTGAAGTAAAATTAGAGAGACCAGAATGGATCAAGATGTGGTGAAGATCCAAGAGATACAATGAACATGAGTATATGGATGTCCCAAGTTGAGTTTGGAAGATCTCATACCCCTGGAATGGTCAGGCCAGCACTGCCCTAGAGTACAGCAGCCTCAGGGGTCTGTGATTTGTCCTGCTGAATTCTCTGTACCTTTTGATGAACACCTGAGTTATATAGGGTTGAGTGAGGCAGTTCATACTGATCCTAAGGTCTGCATAATACTGTTTGGTTCTGTGGAATGCTGGACCTTCTGCAATGTTCTCTGCCATTTTAATGAATAAAGACCTATGCCTTATGTTTAGATAGGAAGTCTTTTACACATAAGCTCATTGGGACTTTCAAAACTCATAACTGGTTGTGAAAGGATTTCATAGATGAGCTAGGAGGCCATCTGGGGGAATAATCTAACTATATTTATGATGTAAATGTGGCAAAGCATAGATATTGCATGACTTGTTTTGAGTCAGTAAATTTACTTGAAATTGGTGGAAAAGGGTGTTTTACTTATGAATGCTCAAGTGCAAATTTTATAGCACAATTTGGAAATTATAATGACCAATTTATTACAAAATTTCAAAATAATATCATACCCCATATCATGTACTATTCATTTATAATATATATTTTTTATAGTAAAAAAGTTCTGAAATTGTAAAACAAACATGGGTAACCTCATGCAGAGCTCCCATACATCACCCCACCACCAATACATTGCATTATTGTGAAATATGTGTAACAAATTATGAAAGAACATCATCAAAGTATTACTACTAACTATAATCCATATCATACATTTGGTATTTTCCCCAACTCACAGTATTTTTTTTGCTTATAAACCATACAATTTATCTAAAGAGAACAATGATATTTTGTACAATCACAGAAGTGTGCATTCATCATTTAAATCAATGTTAGACCATTTTTATTACTCCAAAAAAGAAAAACAACAAAAATCAAACCATTATCATATTCATATTTTAGCGCTAATTACAAATCCTAACATGTGTTTTCACCATTTCTATACATTTCCAAACATTTACAAATTTCTACCAAGTCTGTACTGATTAAACATCAGCTTTCCATTTTATAAACACATACTCGTCTCTGGTGACATATATTCTAGCTATGAATTCCAGGAATTTGTTCATTATATTTAGTTCAAAATAACAAAATCATAAAATATTTTCCCTTTGTGCCTGGCTTGCTTCACTCAACATAATGTGCTCCAGGATCATTGATATTGTCATATAATTCAGGATTTCAATTCTTCTTACAGCTGAATAATATTTCATCATGTGTATATACCATAGCTCATCCATTTGCCACTTGATGGACACCTAGGATGTGTTGATCTTTTGGCAATTGTAAATATTATTGCTATAAACATCAGTGTGTAGATGTCTTCTCATGTACTTGCTCTCACATCTTTTAGGCATGTATCTAGTAGTGGTATTGCTGGGTCACATAGCAGACCTATACCTAACTTACTTTGCAAAAATCAAACAGTTTGCACATTGGCTGTACCATAATATATTCCCATGAAGATTGAATAAATGTTCCTATCTCTCTACATCCTCTTGAACACTTGCCATTTTCTGTTTTTTAAATAGTGGCTATTTTAGTAGGTGTGAAATGATATGTCACTGTACATTGATTTGCATTTCCCTGATAACCAGTGACATTGTACTTTTTTCATGTGTTTTACATCATTTGTATTTCTTCCTTAGAAAAAAGTTTATACAAGTTTTTTTGCTCATATTTTTAAGAAATCAATTTTATTGGTACATATTAATAAAGCATAAATCCATCCAAAGTGTAAAATCAATGGTATTTGGTGTAATCACATATTTGTGCATTCATCACTTCACTCATTCTTAAAGAACTTTCATTATTCCAATAATAATAAAAATAATAATAAACAAATCTCATCAACTCTCAATCTTTGTGTGCTTCCCTTACTGTGTATAGCTGCTATTCTTTTTCCTTCTCTCTCGTATATTTGTATTTATATTTTGCAAAAACAGTCTTATATATGCAATAACACCCATATTCATGTTTTCATGAAGTTTTACTGTCATATACCATACCATATTATAGTTTTTAGCTTTCCTTCTAATAATATACATGACTTTAGACTTTCCCTTTCAACTACTGTCATACTCATACAATAGCACTCCTAGTTACAAACATCATTATGTGCTTTCACCATTTTTTTTTGAATTCCAAAGTTTACAAACATTTTTTACCAATTCTGCACAGATTAAACCTCAGTTTTCCATTATCTACCCCCCTATTTCCTTGTGACTTTTATTCTAATTATTAACTCCATGAGTTTAAACAATATATTTAGTTCATGATAGTACAATCACACAGTATTTGTTTTTGTGTCTGGCTTGCCTCACTCAACATAACATCCTCCAGGTTCACCCATGTTGTCACATGCTTCAAGACTTCATTTCTTTTTACCATTGCATAATATTCCATCATGCGCATACAACACAATTTTTAAAATATATTCATATATTCATATAATATTCATAAAATATTCATATAATATTTCCATTAATAATATTCATATTCATTTATATTCATAAAATATATTGTTTATTTCTAACAAATTCTTTTTATTCTTTCATAGAATTTCCACATTTCTGCTTATATTACCCATCTTTTATACATGTTGTCTACTTTTTCAATTATGACTTTAACATATTATTCATAGTTATTTTAAAATCTGTCTGATAATTCCCAAATATGTATCATAAATGAGACTCATTCTGATGATTAAAATATATATATATATATATATATTCATCAGTTTGCCCATTTTTAATCTGGTCACTTGTCTT
>JAQZBX010064473.1:0-16497 GCA_029593785.1 Cabassous unicinctus | reverse complement strand
GGAGATAGATTTTGCACGGTTCTGCCTCTGGGCACTCGGACCCTTGCCTACCTCCCCCTCCATGGCTCCTCTCTGGTTCTCTCTCCTGCAGCACCCTGACATGTATGAGCGGGCGGTACTTCGCAAGCCCCAGCAGAAGGCGTTTGGGGTGACCGTGGATCTCTGGAGCATTGGGGTGACCCTGTACCATGCAGCCACGGGCAGCCTGCCCTTCATCCCCTTTGGTGGGCCACGGCGTAACAAGGAAATCATGTACGGGGATTATGGGGCAGGGGATGAGGGGGGATGAGTCCCTGGGCCTTCTCTCCCATGGTCCCTACTGTGTCCCCATTAAGAGGTCACCCTCTCCCATTCCCCCTCAAACCCTGTGGTTCTCCTCTGGTCCAACCTGTTGCCCCCCACCCAGGCTCCTTTTAGATCCTTTGTTAATTAATCAATCAAGAAAGAAGCTGAAGCCTGGCCCTGGCTTGCTGGGAGACTGATAATAATCTCTTACATTAGTTCCCTGCTGCATTTTAACCCTCCTCTCATTTACCGCTTACCACATCTCAACTGAAGCTCAAGAAGTGGCTCGCCCAAGGTCAACAGAGGCTGCCAGGGGCACAGATGGGGCAAGAACCCAGTGCCATGGGCTGGGGTTTCTGCTGACCTGGTCCTGCCTCGCCCCAGGCACCGGATCACTACGGAGAAGCCAGCCGGGGCCATTGCAGGCACTCAGCGGCGGGAGAATGGGCCCCTGGAGTGGAGCTACACCCTCCCCATCACCTGCCAGCTGTCCATGTGAGTGGGGCCCTGTGGGGAGGGGCAGACACAGACCTGTGTCTGGGCTGGATATCACTTCTCTCTGCTGAGAGCTGAGACTCCTGGGGCCTGGTCCAGCGAGGGCCCTGCATGTTACAGGGTTGGACAAACTACTTTTCCTTTTTGGCCACAGTTTTTCCATCTGGATGCTGGAGTGTGTTCCCCCAGCTTCCCCCACCCCCTACCTCACCCCACCCTGCCACCTCGGTCCTGCCTCCTCGGGATGTTCTTATGGGATGCCCCTATTACCAGAGGAGAACAAGTCTGGGCTCCAGCCCCTGAAGGCTTCCATGTGCTGGGAGGGCAGGGGACTGCAGAGCCAGCTGGTGCCCATCCTGGCCAACATCCTGGAGGCGGAGCAGGCCAAGTGTTGGGGCTTCGACCAGTTCTTTGCAGAGACCAGTGACATCCTGCAGCGCATCGTCGTCCATGTCTTCTCCCTGTCCCAGGCAGTCCTGCACCATGTCTACGTCCATGCCCATAACACGTAAGTGGGGGTGAGGGAGGGGAGGCAGGAGGGCCCTTCTCTACCCAAGGGGATCAATAGCAGAAGGGCAAATCTGAAACAGCATCTCCCAAAGCATATTCTAGGGGATGTTTAGATATGAAAGCTCCTGGGTCCAAACTTGTTAGTTTGGGGAAAAGACTAGTCCCACACAGGTTTGCTTACTGCTGGACTTCGGAGATTCAGCAACCTTTACAAAGCTAATATGCATTATAAATACCCCAAGAAGTCAGGGGGAGACTCATTTCCCAGACTTATTTGTTTATAGAACTCTTTATTCCTGGAGAATAAGTGGGAAGAGGTGGCAAGGTAGAGGCTGGAGAGTGGAAACCCTGGAATCTGTTCCCACTCTGCCTCCATCCACTCAAAAACTTGAACTCTACCCTTGATGAAAAAGAAAACAAGCCCAGTCCCTCCCTCTGCAAAGCTGCACCAGCCCTCTCCATGGACACACTTAACTGGAGTCTGGATCGCCCTGACCCCATGTCCTGCCTGCCGTGCCCACCCCTGATACTTCTTGTGCTCCTTTTTCCTCCTCCTATCCCTGTGTGTCAGGATCACCATCTTTCTGGAGGCCGTGTATGAGCAGACCAGCGTGGCCCCCCGGCACCAGGAGTATCTCTTTGAGGGCCACCTCTGTGTGCTCGAGTCCAGCCTCTCAGCACAGCATATCGCCCACACAACGGCAAGCAGCCCCCTGACCCTGTTCAGCTCGGCCAGCAAGACACCCACGGGGCTGGCCTTCAGGGACCGTGAGTGGGGCCACGCAGGCGGGATCTTTTCTCCTCCCCCCATTCTCCTCCAAAAGGCAGGGCATTGAGGAGTCCTCTTGCTGGGTGTTTCTTTGGCCCCACTGAAGAGAAGGGGCAACTGTGTGTTCTAATTCTGCGTATGCCTCCACGACGCTGTGTGACTTGGGCTTGTGGCTTGACCACTCTGGGCTTCACAGAATCCTCAGAGCTGTGAAGGAAATTCCCATTGAGTCAAGGAGATCTGGACTTAACATGCTCTCCATAATCTCTGCAACGGGAAGGAAATCCTCAGTTAATTTATGTTGGAGGAAGCAGGAGCCCAAGCACCTGGAGAGAAGGTAGCCAGGGGTCCAGAGCTTTTCCAAATTCCAGCAAAAGTATCATCCCTTCTCATTTGGATCATGCCAATTTCTCTGAGACTAGGCAGGGGAATTAATTCAAAACCTGTAGGCAAGAGAGTGATTTTAGTCCATTTTTTAAGGCAGTTGAGATGGGACCTTGGGAATGAAGATACAGTTCTCCAAAGTGGACACAAGGGGGCAGTGAGGGACCAAAGCTATAAAAGACAAGTGCATTTAAAGTGGAGAGTCTTGGAAGGTGGGGGGGCTCTGGGTGAGTTGGGAAGTTGAGGTGGGAGATTGGGGGTGAAAGGTGAGTGTAAGCTAGCAATGAAAAGAAACGAGCTCAGAGTTGAACATGGACCATACAGGCAGGTTCTCAGGCAGGATCTTTGTCTGCAGCTGCCCTGGACATCCCCAAGTTCGTTCCCAAAGTAGACCTGCAGGGAGATTACAACACAGCCAAGGTGAGGGGTGGCCCCCAGGTCAGGGAGGGTTGGCCCACAGGGATTCGGGGTGCGGGCTCTGACCCTGCCCACCTGTGTGTTTCAGGGCATGTTGGGCGCCGGCTTCCAGGCCCTGCGTCTCGCACAGACGCTGTTGGATGGGCAGGAGCTGATGCTGCGGGGGTTGCACTGGGTGGTGTGAGTACCCGTGTGAACAGGGTGGAGAGCTCGAGGCCGGGGTAGGGTGGGAAACTCAGCCCCTTCCAAACCAGCCTGGGGCCGTGCCGCGTGCATGGTGTCCTGGGACTGCTGGGAGAAGGGGGGCTCTGACTCGTGCTCCCCTCCGGCAGGGAGGTCCTGCAGACCACGTGCAGGCGGACGCTGGAGGTCACACGGACGGCCCTCCTCTTCCTCGGCAGCAGCCTGGGCACCGACAGGTGAGTGTCCTGTCTTGGGCAGGGCAGCCTCAGCAGGGAACGAGGCCAGCTCTGCACCCACAGCCCTTCTCCCTCTACGTCTGTCCCTCTTCATTGTCATTTCCAACAGTGCCCTTCACCTCCCCCACCCAGAGCTCCTGCCTTCCCTGCCCTTCTAGAACAGGGAGGGCATTCATTCCTACCCCACTCTTTTCGCCCGACCAAATGATGGGACGCACCTCTCCCCATCCATCCATCACCCCGGTGGAAAGGGATGGGGGGTTCACTGCCTCTCTTGGCACAGGCAGCTGCCCACTTTCCTACCAGACCCCTGCTCTGAATTATGGAGGCTGCTCGCCCTGCCCAAGCCTCAGAGAAGGACTCAGAGCCATCACACCCACGCGCAGTCCCCTGGACATGACAGCGGTGGCCATCCAGGCTGCCCCTCCTCCACACTCCTGCTCCTGCTTCCTCTGGGTCTTCAGCTTGTCCTCTGCCCCCTCCTTGGAGCCCCACACCTTCCTTAGAGCCACACTTAGAGCCTCCTTTGTCTTGGGCTTGTTAGAGGTGATGGGGTAGAAAAGGGGAAAGACTGAGGAGGAGGAAACCAAACTGGAAGGTCTGGAGACAGGAGACTGGGGAAGGCTGTCACTGGCCAGAACACATCTGGGAAGCAGGCAGAGCCCCATGACTCCTGGAAGGTCTAGGCTAATGGTACTGGTGAGAGACCAGGGCTCTGCAGCCCAGAGGAGCTGATGGGTGGCCAGAGGCTTTCCCAATGAGAGGAGACAGGTGGTGACAGAGAAGCCGAGACCATGCCAAACCTACCAGTGCCCCTACCCACTCGCGTCCCCCAGCCCTCACCCTAGGGGGGGCGGGGAGCCACAGGGAGTTTCCCAGCAGGAGGTTTGACTCCCTGCAGCCTCACGTTCCACCTGGGACTTGGCAGCGGCAACCCTGATGGATGGGCAGATGGGGAGGCGGTGGTGGAGGAGAAGGAAGTAGAGTACCTCTAGACGACAGGGACAGAGTCCCAGTCACGGCTGAGGCAACAGTGACAGAGATGAGGGATGGCAAAGAGCAGGGATCAGCCAACAGCACTGTTGCCAAGTCTCCTATGAGCAGAGCTCTGTCCAGGGCAGAGAAAGGGGTTCCAGGGATAAATGAGGCAACATCCCACACAAAGGAGAGAGTGTTTGGGCCTCTCTAAGAGCCCTTTCTGGGCATGTGAGGGCTGATAGGATGGCTGGGAAAGGGGAGACTAGAGTGGGTAGAGGCAGTCATGGAGGCCTTCCTGGAATAGGCAAGGCTTTTAAGGCCAGAAAGAGATATACCTTGGGTAAGAAGGTCCTGTGCAGAGACAGAGGGGAAGAAAGCCACATGTTTGGGGAGATGAGGTATGCTGGAGAAGTTTGCTGAAGCCCTGGGGCATTATGCTGCAATATATCCCAGAAAGAAGTTGGAGAGTGATGGAGGGTAGGGAGTAGAGAAGAAAACTTGTGGAGGTCCTAGAGGGTCCAGTTGGGAGGTCAGAACCCAATAAAATGGCCAATAGGGAGCCACTGGGAGTTCTTGAGCAGGAGAGGGAGCTGTGTAGAGAAAACATTCTGGGTGTCTATCTCCCCACTTGGACGGACAGGAGTGTGGGGAGTGACAGACTGGCCCTGTCTGGAGTCCTGGTGTCTGCTGGCTGCTGTTTTTCCCAAACTGGTTCCAAGGCCTCCTTGGAGGCAAGGTGGTCAGACAGGTGCCTGCTTTGAAGCAAGTTTCTAGCACCTGTCAAGGAGTATGGCAGAGCAGAACAAGCACAGAGCCAGGAGCTGGCGCCCGCTTTTGCTCTCCACTAACTCACAGTGCGACTCTGGGCTGTCCCCACCTTTCTCTACCTGGGCCTCTGCTTCTTCATTTTCAAAATGAGAGGGTTGGAGGATCTCTGAGGCCTCCTGGCCCCGCCATCTTGCAAACCCATTCTTTTCTGAATATCCTCAGACCTGTAGAGTCTTCTAAGGTCTAAAGCCACTAGCTCTTCCCACAGTGGAATCTGAGATCACTGAATGAGCTGAATTTCATGTTTGGAGGAGCCAGAGCTCCTGGCACAGAGTGTCTGCCATTCCCCAGCCTAGCTGCTCACCTCTCTGCCCACAGCACCCTCCTCCCTGCTGCTGGCTCCCCGACACGGGTGTCCTTGCCAGAGTGTCCTTGTCTCCATCCTGAAGCTCCCTGCTCCTCCTCGACAGCGGCCGCCATCCTGAGGTATCCTCAGGCAGCCAGGATTGGCTCTGGGAATCCCACCTCCACTCCCCAAGAATCATGTCCCTATAAATGTGCTCTCTAGTCAAACCCTCTATGAAAGGGCTTTTAACTCTGTGGTCCCATTTGATCCCTGAAGACACCTTATTAGAGAGCAGGAAAGAAACATGTCCCCCATTTTATAAGTGCAAACCCTGGAGCTTGGAGAGCTCAAGGGACTTACCCAAGGTCATGCAGATGGCAAGTGGCAGCAAGGACCCAAACCCATGTCTCCTGACTCCTTGTCCAGTAGGACGGGTTCGGCCTCATCCTGTTCTGCCACCAAGTGCTCCATTCGTGCATTCAGTCATTAGTTCAGCAATCCTGCATGGAGTAACTGCTGTGTGCTAAACCCTTTACGAAGCAAAGGGGAGCAAAGCGGGCACAGTTCCTGCCATCATGGAGCCTCCATTCATTCCTAATTCTCTCTTCACTCACCTCCTCTTCCCTTCCCAGCCATTCCCAAGCCAAAATATACAGGACTCTTTTTGTCTAAATTGTTATTGTTATTATTTAAAAACAAAACAAAACAGTACATACTAATGGTAGAAAGTAAGAAAATACAGATGAGCCAAAATAAGAAAATTTAAATACCCCATCCTACCACCCAGAGATTATTGTTTGCTGATACCTTGGTCGTATACATCCTTCTAGAGAATCTTCTACTATATATGTATGCAAGTGTATACATATTAATCGACATGACATTATATACTGTATTTGCTGTTTTGAAACCTGCTTTTTCAATACATTTTTATCTCATCTAGTACCTATCCATAAACAAATGTCCCTAATTATCCTCAAAATGCCCTTTTATAGTTGGTTTTGTCCAAACCAGGACCCAATCCAGGACCACACTTTGTATCTGGTTGTTACGTTTGTTATGTTCCTTAACATATCTATTCTAATCTAGCACAGGCCTCCCCCCGACACCATCCCCAGTATTTTGTGACACTGGCTTGTTGAAGGGACCACTCCCGTTGTCCCACTTTCTGGACTTTTTGGGACATCCTCTTGGCATCGTTTGGCTCATTCCTCTTTGCTGGCATTTCCAGTAAACTGGGAGTTCTAAAGGCTGTATGGATTCCAGTTAAACCTTTTTGGTTGGACTATATCATAGGTGATGCTGGGTTTTCATGTTGACCCACCACTGGGCGGTGACAGCCTGAATCCTCTACTGTACAGTTACATTTTCACTGCAAAAGAAAGAATCAGTGTGGTGGTACTTTGGTACCCCACAAATACTATGCCTTAGTCACTCATCAATAATTTTAACACCTTGCTCAAATGAATAATTTCACTGGGGGCAACAGGATGCTAATATTCCAAGTCCTGCCACATTATTGGCTAGGATTTTCCTATAGAATACAGCTTTTCCTTCACGAATAAGCTATCGGTTATCATGAAAGGAACTTGGTTCTTTCCCTTTAGTTACTAACTTCCCAGTAGTTCATTAGTAGCTGCCTTGCATCATCTGGCCTCATGCATTCTAATAGCTCCAAGGTGTTTTCATCCTCTCCGTTGTCACTGTTTTTAATGGCCCCACCTGGGTGAGTAGGGGCCTCTTCAAGCTGGATGCTACATCCCCACCACAACACTCCGTGGACCCTGCGAGCCAGCAAGTCTGTCCCAAAGATTCCAGGCCAGCCGTGGCCACGAGAGCACCCTGCCTCCCACCTCACTCAGCTGTCTCCTAACCAGGGCGGCTTTTTACCCCCCAAACGTGACCTTCCTCCTTGCTTCCTTCAAGGTTCAGCAATGTGGCTGGGAGGCCTGAGATCCAGGAACTGAAGGAAGCGGCAGAGCTGAGGTCCAGGCTGCGGACTGTGAGTGAAGCTGTTGGGGGGCAGGGGAGGGGGGCTTGCCCAGAGCAGGGGGGGAGGGGCAGCCACGCAGTCAGATCAGGCTGCCCATCAGGGCCCCAGCTGAGCGCCCATCCCGATTGGCTCTTCTGCCTACAGCTGGCTGAGGTCCTCTCCAGATGTTCCCAAAATATCACAGAGACCCAGAAGAGCCTGAGCAGCCTGAGCTCTGAGCTGATGAAGAACTGGGATCAGGTACATGAGGACAGAAGGTCTGTGGGATTTTCCTTCTTTGTGGGGTGGGGGTGGGGTGCTGCTGGAATGGTCCAGTCGCCTTTTTAGGAATCAACCTGCTTTCTCCCTTATCAAGGCAAGGGTGCTGGGGAATGGGGTAGCAGTGGGGGACTCGGGAATGAGCACGACCCCCCCAATCCCGTTACTGGCTACAGGGAGGAAGGAATTGGGGGCCTCCCCTCATCTAGGAGTTTGGGGAGCAGGTTGGGAATCTTAGCCACAGTTTCACACCCTTTCTCTTCTGCACCCTCGCCTACACCCTGTCCTTGGGTGGGTTTTCTCACTTATATCACCTCCATTAATCTGCAAGCCAGTAATGATGTTATCATCCTGCCTGGGTTGCAGATGAGAACGCTCACTCAGCGTGAATTTGCCCCGAGTCACAGCCAGTAACTGACAAATGACAGAGTTTGGGCTTCAGGTCAGGTCTGCCCATCTCCAAAGCCTCTGCTATTCTCCCTTTTAACAAACATAAAAATACCCGCCCCCAACCCCCAAGTTGGTTGTGCGCCTCCCGCTCCGAGCTGCACAGAGCAGAGCCCCTGCCTCCCCGGTTCCACTCCTCGGTACCTCCTATAGATCCGTAATCCCATGTCTGAGGTCTAAATTTAAAAGGCTGTGAAAACCACAAGTTTCTCCATAACTGTTTTGGCTGCAAAATCTCACCTAAACTGACATGAGGCTCTTTATAGTTTCATTTAACCCACTCGGGGAATATTCTGATGGTTCTCTGAAGACATGGATGTATTCGATTGTGGGACGCTAGGGGTGTACCTCAATGTACTTACTGTACACACACTGGTTTACCTGTCTAAAATCAGGAAAACATTTCTGAATTCTGAACACGCCCGACGGCAGGCATTTTGGATGAGACTGTGGATCTGCGACCCTGTCCCAACCAGCCCCACAATCTCCAGAGGGCAGCCCTCCTGGGGCCCTGGCACCAAGCCCTTGCTCTGCTGAGTGTCCAGCTCCAGAAATGGCTGAGAGGGGGTGGCCGGGAGGATGTCCTGGGAGGAAGTGCAGAGAGATGGGCCTGGGGCTGAGGACGCACCACCTGCACCCACACCCCATCTAGAGTGCTTGCAGCCAACTGAGCGGGTCCTGGAGAGGGCACCTCCTGCATGCCCCTGCCCCCAGGCAGGACCAACCCGCTTGTTTTTAAGCAAGGACCTTTGGTTAATTCCCGATCCATTTCATGTTCCTTCTCTGTGCCAGGCATTGGGTACACCATGAAGGTACTACTTCTGCCCTCTCAGGTGACAACCCCACCCCCAGCTATCACATCCAGAGCCTATCATGTTTTAGGATCCAAACCTCCTTCCCGGGGTCTAGTCTCAGGCCTTCTTGTGTAGCAAACAGCAATTTCCTGTTGCCTGTCCTGCTTGACTACTTCTCAAGATTTCTCACCCCTAACTAAATGCATAGTGTGTGTGTGTGTGTGTGTGCACGTGTGTGTGTGCACGTGTGTGGTTGAGAGAAGGAATGAATGAATATGAGAATGAGAGGATGGCTGGCTGGTTCCAAAGTGCCTCGATCAAGCTTGGAAACAGGAGAGTCACCCCCACTCCTAGATTGCTGTCCCCCCAGAGCTGTGACAATGAGGCTTCTCCTGCAGGGAAACAGCTCCTCCTGCCCCCCACCATCCCACCCTGTCCCCTGCCCTTTATTCTGTGCTTCTTGATTCTCCCATCACCTGGTCCCTCATCTTCTGCCCACAGCATCCAGCAGATTCGATGCTGTTTAGACAAGATGCATCTCATCTACAAACAGTTCAAGAAAACCAGGATGAGGCCAGGTGAGCCGCGGGAGAGCACACTGCTTCATGTACTCTTGCCTCCCTCCTGCTCCCTCTGCTCCCGGTTACTGGGAGGCCTGCTGTGCAGGTGATGTTGGGTGAAAGCAGGGGGAAGCTGGTGCCTGTCTGCACGTCGCTGCAGACCAGAGAGGGGCATGAAGCCTTGACACCTGCGTCAATTGCCATGCGATAGGCTTAGATAGCACGGGTGGTGGGCGCAGCGGGCTGGAGCCTGGGTGCTGTAGACAAGGTGGCCCTAGAGAGAGACCCCTCATCTTTGCAGGGCACTCCACAGTCTCTAAGGTGACCGGGTTTTACAGAAAGGGAGAGCACATGAGAAATTCCACTTGGAGTCAACAATCTCTTAATCCTCACATGGGACCCTCTGGGGCAGAAGAAGCCTAATTTCCAGACTCAGGGATGGGAAGCCCCTGGCCCAAGGTGATTGCCTCCCGGGTCAGGACCAGATCGAACCCCCGGGAAGGCTGGCAATGGAGGGGCGGAGGGGCCTGGGAGGGCCCAGCGGTCTCTTGGTGTTGGGGAGCTAACAAACAGACCGTCTCCCCTACCCGTGCCCCAGGCTTTTCCTAATCCGTGGACTGAAAGTCTTGAACTTGATTGCCAAATTCTCTACTATCCCTAAGATTATGTAAAAAGCACTCTTTAGTAGAAATATAATGTGAGCCACATATGTAATTTTAAAGTTTTCTAGGAGCTCCAAAATTTTACAAATAAAAAGAAACAGGTTAAATTAACTTTAATAATATATTTTAGTCAAACCAATATATTATCCAATCAATTTTTTAAAAATTACTAAAGCAATGCTTTACATTCTTTTTTGCACTAAGTTTTCAAAATCCATTGTGTGTTTTATACTTAAAGGACATCTCTATTTGGACACTAAATTTTTTTTTATGTTATTTTTTGTTTATTAGAGAAGTTGTGGATTTACAGAACAATCATGCATAAAATACAGGATTCCCATATACCACCCTATGATTAACACTTGCACTGGTGTAGAGCATTTGTTACAGCTGAGGCAGTACATTTTTATAATTGTGCTATTAACTATAGTCCATGGCTGAAGGTAGGGTTTACTGTTGTGTAGTGCAGTTCCATTGATTTTTTAAATTTTATTTTATTGTTACCGTATATACAACCTAACATTTCCCCTTTTAATCACATTCACATATATATGTTAGTGCTGTTAATTATGTTCACAATGTTGTCCTACCACTGCTAATTTTTTTTTTTTTTTTGAGGTACCAGGGGTCAGGGATTGAACCCGGGACCTTGCAATTGGGAAGCTGGCACTGAAGCTGGCCACAGCAGCTTCCCTGAGTTAGTTTTTTTGTTTGTTTTGCTTATTATTTGTTTTTGTTTTTGTTTTTTCAGAAGGCACCGGGAACTGAACCCGGGACCTCCCATGTAGGAGGCAGGCACTTGAGCAGCATCTATTCCCCCATCACTAAATTTTTAACAAAGTGAAATACAGTCTCACCAAAATGATAAAATTGCATTTAATGGGAAAATAGTTTATACTGTGTCAGTTTTTAAATTTAAATTAATTTCATTAAATTAAAATAAAAATTCAGTTCCTCAGTTGCACTAGCCAACATTTTAAGTGCTCCATAGCCATGTGGGCTAGTGGCTGCCGTTTTGGCCAGTGCAGTTTTGGAAGATGACCTTTCCTCGGGATCCTGGATCCTGCCTCTGAGCCCAGCCTTGGGGGCTGTGGGCGGGGGGCACCACAGGAGATGGGTAAAGGAAGAGTCCTTTCCTGGAGGCCAGCAGGGCCTGGGGGCTCAGCCAGACTGGCCTTATACCCAGTTGGCCACCTTTGCTGTGATTTTGGGGGAACCTTGGAGACGTTTCTCCCTCTATTGCTGGCATTCCCTGATAACATAGTCAATAAACTTTTGAGTACCTCCCATGGGCTGGGCCTCAGGGCTATACATGTTCTTAATTTATTTAATCCTCACAAAAATGCTAGTCACTGTTACCCTCCCCATTTAGAGATATGGAAACTGAGACACAGAAAGTTTCAGTAACACATCTTTAAGTGTAGAGATGAAATTCAAACCCAGGTAACTGAGATCTTTTAACTCACCTCATTTGCCAGCCTCCCGAGAGTTTCCTTTCTTTTGGTCTTCAAGAGTCCTTTATTAAAATGAAAAACGAGGCATTTACCCCAGGAAGGAGAACCCTAACTGCTAACCCCTGAGGTGTTGGAAGCTGCGATTCTGAGAAATGCCCAGTTTTCAGGGCCGTCTCTCTCTTCATCCTCACGAAAACATCTGACCCATGAGGGAACAGGCTCAGTGAGGCAAGGTCACTTGCCGACAGCCTCCTGCCAACAAGAGGCAGGGCTGGGACTTGTCCCAGAGCTCGGTGACTTCACAAGTGCTCTCCGCTAGGTAGGGGAGTGGAGGAGGGCGGCCAGCAAAGCAAACCTCCCGCATCAGTTCGTCTTGGGGCTGCCACTGACCCGGAGGTCCATTCCCTTGAAGTGGGCAGTATCTCCCTGCCGTAGTAGGGGACCTTCTGGAGGTGGCCAAGGCAGCGGAAACTTCGGCCCACAGTCACTGCTACACTCCTTCTGGAAAAAATGGCTGGGCCTAGAAGAGGGGGGTGGCCCTCCAGCTCAAGGGGTGGTGGTGGTTTATCCAGCCCACTGCTGCACAGCTCTCCTGGCTCTACCTGCAGGGTGGGTATCCAGGGATGGGACGTGATGGATGAGGGGCCATGGCTGACCAAGCGTCCTTCAAGGCCCATTTCATCTACCACTTCCCCCCTGAAGCCTTCCCTGGTTACCCACCCCTTGGCTACGAGTTTCTTTCCTCTGGAGCCCCACAGCAATTTCTCTGCAGCTTCTTTAGGCCCCTACCTCATTGTAATACAATCACTTGGGTGCATGTTTCACTCCTGTCCTTTCAGGGGCCAGGGCCCATGCTGGGTTGTCCCCACCTCTCTAACTGTCCCCTACCCCCAAGTGCTCAGCAGGCCGCTCACAGCTCTTGCGACACCCCGTTTTGTTGAATGATTGTATGAGTGACATCATTCCTGTCTGTTTCCTTCAGGGCTTGGCTACAACGAGGAGCAGATTCACAAGCTAGATAAGTAAGTGGCCTGTCCCTGGGCAGGAGGGTGGGTGTCACCAGGCGAGCAGTTTCCTGTGCCAGACAAGAAGCACAGGCTGTCACTGAGCAGGGGGGATGGGGTGGAGTTGGCAGCTGGGATAGCTCTGTATGGGGCAGTGATCTGGCGCCCGGGGGAGGGAGGCCTCTCAGAAGCAGTCTTGATGTAACTTGATTTCTTCTGGTATGAACAAGATCGTTTGTAGGATTTCTTTTCCCAGTTGTCCTCACTGATTGACCACTTACTACTTCCTGCCTCTGACCTCTGCCTGAGACTTCCTTTGTGCCTCCCTCTGCCCCTGTTTCCTGGACTCTGTCATCTTTCAGGAGGCCTTCCCTGATTTAATGGTTAGTTGGAGACTCCCCCTATTCTACATACACCCACCACCTCCCTCTACACACACATTCTCTCTCTCTCTCTTTGCATAACGGTTGCTCTTTGCCTCCCCTCTGGGGACTAAGCTGCAGAGTGTGTGTGTTTTCTGGAATTCTGTTGCCCATCTCCCATGTCTCCCACATCTCTCTGTCTTCCACGATCACGTGTGTGAGCATTGGCTCCTCCTTCCTCTGAGACATGACCTAGGGGTTGGAAATGGGTGATATAGTGAGGGTGACGACCCAGGGATGCCAGGCTTCTGCACAGGGGCCTGGTGGCTCTGGCTGCTCATCTCTGTGCCTCGGTTTCCCTGTCTTTTCAGGGTGAATTTTAGTCATTTAGCCAAAAGGCTCCTGCAGGTGTTCCAGGAGGAGCGTGTGCAGAAGTATCAAGCAGCCCTCGTCACGCATGGCCAGCGGATGAGGTAACGGTCTGGCTCTCCCTCCCGAGGTCATGGGCACAGGGCCTGGTCCAGCCCTTCCATGCTTCAGATGGCACTGGGCTTTGCAGGGGCCTGATTGAGAGAGAGGGAGGCATAAAGGAAGGTGAGGAAATGGGTGGGTTTTGTTCCTGTGTGGATGAGGCAGCCTGCTGGGTGACTTCTATATTGGCTGAACTCCACAGTATCCTACACAGTAGATATTACTACCCCATTTCACATATGAGGAAACCAAGGCTCAGAGAACTGATCTCTTCCTCAAAATTATGTAAGTAGCAGACCCAGGACTAGTCTGTGGTTATGTGTGCCTCTAAAATCTGTATTCTTTCCACTTTCCCAGTTAGTTATATGGGAAAGCCCCTCTCTGGGGAGAACATAAAGTCTCTCTGGCATGAGGACAAGTTGGTTTATGGACTTCCGAGTGGGTGGGGAGGCAGGGAAGAGCAGTGCTCCTTAAATAGACTATCTCCTTTAGGAGTTTTGGGATCTTAGACAAGCCCCTCCCTCCTTCTCCTGCCTGCATTACTATTGACCCCTCCTGAGAAGAGAGGACACTTTCCCACATGCTGCCAGGCCCTGAGGCTCAGGGACCTGTGGGCTTGTTATGGGTGAGCCCGGGCTTTCACCCACCCCACATGTAGAATACCGACGCTGGCCTCCCCCACCTGCCTGCCTCAACCCACCCCAAATTCTTATTTAATCCGTCTGGAGTGGGACTTGGACATCAGTATTTTAAAAGCTCCCCCAGGTGATTCTAGTGCACAGCCAGGGCTGAGAACCCACCACTGGTTTAACCTCTCCGGGTCTTGGTCGCCTCTTTGTACAATGGGGAACTGTTCTCGCTCACTCCCTCCACACTAACTGAGGACACAGGAGGTGAGGGACAGTTCCCTGTAGAAAGTGCTAGGATGTGGGCTGCCCTCTGCCTCTCTGGAGCCACACCTGGCACCTGGGTCATCCTAACCCGCCCAAGCCTCCCACATTCCTGCGCTTCCCACTGTACTTCTAATGGGGCACTCCAGCCTGGGGCAGCCTTGTTCCCCAGCATTAGGACAATGGGGTGGAGGGTTGAGCACACCTCTGGAAGGGCAGAGGCAGTGGAGAAGGCAAACGGTGGGGACCCAGCCGGAGTGGTTGGGACAGCTGTGGCCCCTGTCATCTGGAAAGTACCCCTCCCGTGTTTGTGTGGAGACCTGAGCAACAGCTGGCCGGGCACAGGCTAGAGGGAGCCGAGCCCCGCTCTAAATCCTTCTTTACTTGCTCTCTAGGATGGTGCACGAGACCAGGAACCACCTGCGCCTGGTCGGCTGCTCAGTGGCCGCGTGTAACACAGAAGCCCAGGGAGCCCAGGAGAGCCTCAGCAAGGTGCGGGACCTTCGGGGGCACCTGGGGCTGCAGAGGGGAGCCAGGTCAATCAGGTATCCTGGGGGCATTCGAGCCATTCCCCTGCCTCTGGGCAGAGCGACCCTTGACCAATTCTGGGGTGTGGTTGGAGGTCTCTGGACCACAAATGTACCCTGAAGTGAGGAGGGAGGAAGAGGGGAAGGTATATCCTGTGATCCCAGGCTGAAGGTCACTGCAAGGGCAGAGCCTCTGGAATGCTGGGACATCTTCCTCAAGGTCCTCTGCAGCCTCAGAGGCTCCAAGGCTACTGCTGAGAGAGGCAGCATGAACTCCCTTTGGCCTTCTGTGCAAAGACCAACACAGAGGGCAGCAGGGGCAGGGAAGGGCTGTTGCTTTTAAGGAGAGAGCCGCCCCTCCTCCTCCTGGCCTTCCCAGCTCGTGGTCCCTACAGCAGCTCCTTTCAGAGACTGGAGATGGGCTGCCTGTTGCCCTTCTCTGTGGCTTGTAGCTCATATAGTATCATGAGAGGGTTAGGTTAGCCATGAAGGAGAACTTCATGGCCGTCTGGATCATGGACTCCAAGCACAAATGAGTGAAGGTGGTTGTGCAGGCTGAGAAGAGGGGTTCTTGGGAAAGGCTTAAGAATTCTGGATCCCCCAGGGGGCAGCTTTGTTACCCTGTGCTCACCTTTCCTCAGCACCCCCACCCACCTACACTCACTCATAGGCTGGCTCATTCCCTCCAGATCCTTGACTGGCTATCTCACCAGCTCCTTCAAGATATAACAGAGGGGGCGCAGACCTCCCCGCCTCCCACAGCCCCTTATCCCAGCCCTGCACCAACGGACCTGGTTCTCCAGTAAGTGCCTAAGAGAGAGGTGTGTGTGTGTGTATGTGTGTCAGGGAAGAGGGCGCAAGCAGGGAGAGGATGCTAAGATTAGGGTCAGAGGGCTTTTGCCTCCCCCTAAGCTGGGAGGCAAGAACCAAGCAGCTGTTTGGGCAAAGGCTGCAGAGGAGGGGGCTTCCAGGGAACAGGCAGCAGGGGTCCCGGCTGTGCCGCCGTGGCCTCAGCTGGCTCTCCTGCCTCTGCCTTGGACAGCATGCAGGAGCTTTGCGAGGAGATGAAGCTGCTGGCCTTTGACCTCCAGGACAACAACCGCATCATCCAACGGTAAGGAGCTCCCGCCATGGCCAGGGAGGGCTGAGTCCTCAAGCTGCCCTGCCCCAGGGGCACAGGGTCCCCACGCCTGCCCGTGCAGGGTCGATGACATGTGTCCATTTTCCAAAACCGTATCCAAGCTTAGGCCTTGTCCACAAGTGAATCATCTTTCCTCATGAAGTACAGGGTTGCCCTGGTATCCTTTAAAATGTAAGCCTCCCAGCAGTCTGAGTGGTGGGCAACTCAGAGGCACGTAGGTTTGCGCCTGTGTCCAGTTCTGCACTGAACGTTTACTGTGCTGTACTAAAACCCCTCCATCCAGATTGCCTCCTTTCACCTCCACAGCCATCCTCTGAGTGGGTGCTGTTTTTACCCCCATACCCTACTCCAGGAAACTCCAGCACAGAGACTGGGTTAATTGCCCAAGACCTGTGTTTGTCGGCCTTGTGGAATGCTGGTTCCTTGTGCTTATGCTCACTGGGCCAGCCCGGCCCCACTGTTAGAGGCTCTGGACCACTGTCACCTGGTTCGAGTCCCCTCCTCAGGGGGCGAGGCATAGTGGAGAGGGTAGTGGGGGGAGGGGGTGCAGCAGGGCTCAGATG
>JAQZBX010064472.1:0-16486 GCA_029593785.1 Cabassous unicinctus | reverse complement strand
TCTGCAGGTTTTGAACCATATTTCAGTGAATAAAATAAGGAAAATTTTAAAAAGGAAACTTTTTAGAAAAAGATGAGATGCAAGGAAAGAGATTACAAAAAGAATGTCTATATGTTCCTGTCATAAAGTGTCATCTGGATGCCTGACAACTTGGTGGATCACTTCTCTCAGAAGAGCTGGGAATTGAACCAAGGACCTTGTATATGCAAGTTGGGAATTCCTCCACTGAGCCAAACTGTCTCCTTAGGTTAGTTAACCTTTTGGAAAACTATCTGCCCCCTTTCCCTTGGGCAGTTTAGATTCCTAGCATTTTGCCAGAGTCATACTGATTGGGCACCTGTCTCTCCCTTCCTCTCTTACCTGGGTGGCTGGGCATGGCAGCTTGCCTAAGGAGATCACACCTCCCATTGGATTGAGGTCCCTTCTGAGGTTCAAAGGGGGCTCAGATGGCCAAATTCACTGCAAAGAAACCACTCTCCACCATTCCAGACCCCTCTTCCTCCCAGCAAATGCCCCGCACACCATTCAGAGCAGCAAGCCAGGGGGTCCACCTAGGATATATTCCCTGAGGGCATGGAATATGTGCTGCTTCCAGTCACAGTGGTGAGCAACTCACAGTTTTCCTTTGGCTTCTTTATCTTTCCATTACCCTCCTAGATGACTCTGAGTACCTTCCCATTCTACATATATCCAAAGCATCTCCTTCAGATAGGACTCTGCCCTCTCTCCAGCTCCTTTGTTCTGAGAGTTTCAGACTCTGCCTACCCACCTTGGCACCATTTTCCTGGACTATTCACTATGTATAATTTCAATCTTTCTGAATTTGTTGAGAGTTGTTCTGTGACATAACAGGTAGTCTATCCTGGGGAATGATCCAGGTGCACTCAAAAAAGAATGTATAGTATGCTGTATTTGCATGTAATGTTCTGTATATTTTTATTTGGTCTAGATTCTCTAACTTATTATCCATATTCTCTGTTTCTTTATTGACCTTCTGTCAAGATGTTTTGTCTAATGGTGTATTAAAATCTACCACTATATTTGTAGAGTCATCTATTTCTCCACTTAGTTTTCCATTGTTTGCCTCATATATTTTGGGGCACCCTATTTAGATGCATAAATGTTTATGATTTTTCTTTCTTTTTGATAGATTATCCCTTTTTAAAAATATATAGTGACCTTCTTTATCTCTTACAATTGTTATACATTTAAAGTATATTTTGTCTGATATTAGTATAGCTACTGCTGCCTTTGTTTATTGTTTGAATGTAAAAATTTTTTTCCAACCATTCACTTGCAATGTCCTTGTGTCCCTGGGTCTAAGATGAGCTAATTATAGACAGCACAAAGATGGGTTATATTTCCTTAACCAATCTGCCAATCTGTGTTTTTTGAATGGAGAGTTTAATCCATTAACATATAATTTTATTACTGTCAAGGCAGTGTTTTTTTTCTGTTTTTTATTTTTTATTTTATTTTAAGAAACTTTAGATTACATAAATGTTACATAAAAAATATAAGGGATTCCCATATGCCCCATGCCTTCCTCCTCCCACACATTCCCACATTAACAACATCTTTCATTGATGTAATGCATTTGTTACAATTGTTGAACATATATTGAAGCATTGCCACTAGCCATGGATTATAGTTTACATTATAATTTACACTCTCCCACACAATTTTATAAGTTATGACAAAATATATAATAGCCTGTATTCATCATTGCAACATTATGCAGGACAAATCCAATGTCCCCAAAAATGTCCATTACACCTATTATTCCCTCTCCCTCCACTCAGAACCTACAGTGTCCACTGCCTCCACATCAATGATAAACGTTCTTCCATTGCTTGAATAACAGTAAGTCTATAGTAGAATAATAATGTCTACTTTAATCCACTTTTCATTCCACAATCCTGATGGGCACTCTGCCTCTGAGAGGGGGATTAGATCCCATTGGAAGTAACTATCTTGCTTACAGTTGCAGACTCTCTGTTCCTTGGGATGGACTTTGTCCATCATCATCACTTTGTTAGATGTCCTAGGTGAGTCTAATGAACTGGAAAGTGTTACAACTCTGCTGAGATTCAGAGTCCAACTGGCATATGGACTGACCAAAGAATTAAGTCTCTTGGACATATATCTATAAAGTATAGTACTAACTATAGGTTCAAATAGAAGGAGCAAAAGAGCCATGTGTAGGGAAACCACAAATAAGTCCAACTTTGTCACATGAGGGAGCATAAATTGCAAAGTCAAGCACACTGGCAGGGTGCCAAACTCCTGAGGTGTCTGTCCTGCCTATAGTGTCAGTATGTCTCTAGAGTCCTCAGGAGACTCACTATTTGAGGCACTGTTTACTGTGGCACTCAATGAGATCTTGCTGAGATGTGCATAAGTGTAACCTCTGGAATGATCTCCTGACTCACTTTGAAACCTCATAACCATAAGAACTCATTTGTATTTATCATTTCCTTCTTATGGTCAAGGTCTCTTTTCAGGTACATTGCTAGTTGGTGCTTGGTAATAATTCCTCAGTGCCAGGGAATCCCAGGGAGTCATATTCCATGCTGGGTGGAATGTAGTGCATTTATATGCTGAATTGGCTTAGAGAGAGGCCACATTTGAGCAACAAGGAGGCCCTCAGGAGGTAACTCTTAGGCAACAAGTAATACTAGTCTGAATTTCAATTTCAAAAGAAAGGTTTTATGAGTACAAACATCAATATCAAGGGCCCAATGCAATGGGCAATCCTCCTTCACTAGATTCTGACCCTGTACTTAGGAGATTCTTGCTGTCCCTTTAGAGAATGTAGCAGAACTCCCCAAAATGTGAATTCAATATTTTTTCAGTTACTGTGTGGATCTCCATCCACTGTGACAATGCCCCACGAACACTTGAACACATTCATATGCCTTAAAGACATGTTCCAGATGAACCCCTTCCCATGCATCCCCCAGCATCGACACACCACACTAATGTTCCTCCCATCACAGTTGTGACTCTTCTGTGTGCCAAAACCTCTGCAAAGATGAATCCAAGAAAATAGCCAAATAAAAATTAGAAAATGTAATAATAATGATACTTTAAAAAATGACATATAAAACACAAAAGGAATTTAAAAAATTTTTAATAATAAAAAAACTTTTTTAGACATTATGCCTTTCATCACTGTAAGATCTGTTGTCTTGTAAGTACAGTGACATTTTCTTCCATATATTACCCCAGTGCCTTTTTTTTTTTATTTGTATCTTCAAAGAAGCTTTAGCTTACAGAAAAGTCACATAGAGAATATAGGGGATTCCCATATACCCAATACCCTTTCCCCTTCCCCCCATTAATAACATTTTACATGTGGATGGTATATTACAATTGGTGTACAAATATTGAAGCTTTGCTACAAACCATGTTCAGTGGTTAACATTGTGATTTACATTTTGGACTGTACACTTTTATAAATTTTGATGAAATTTAAAATGGCCTGTATCCATTACTGCAAGATCGTGCAGAACAATTCTAATGCCCTACAAATGCCCTATGTTCCATCTATTCTATTCTTCCCTCCACCTCCTCTTGGGACCTAGGTTAACCACTAAGTTTCACTTTTTGAAGAATAAGATTCATAGTTCCTTGTAATAATATTGAGGGCTTGACATAATGGTCTGTTTTCTTTTATTAGGCACTGCCTATTTTCTCAAAAAACTCTTGCTCTGCTATTTGAGAGCATAGCATGACTTCCCAGGATGGAAGTTAAATATTTTTCTTGTTTATTGTGTTGGTCTCTACCCACAGATATAACACACTATGACAAGATGAACACTCACATATTCCATAGAAGACTGCTCCAGGTGCACCCTGTCCTGTATGCAAACCCCCCACACATCCAACACCTTACACCTGTAATCGTCCCCTGCCATATTTGCCAAAAGAACATTCTCAACATTGTGGTTTTAACCACAGACCTGCGAATCCATGCAGTTCACCTGCTCCTTTCTCCTCACAGTTCCATGGATAGCCCAACCCAAACCCCACCCTGCCCCCCTCACAAACAAGCACTACCCAGCCCAACAGCATCACTATGACACTGTCATGCCCATCAACTGTACAACTACACCCTTCCACCTTATCACATATTTTGCCAACAGGGGCATTGGCTCATAATCTTCTTCGCACTTTCTGTCTCCTTTAAACCAGTCTTCTATACCCTAGCTCTGTTTGTCTGCTCAATTTGCTTAATTCATATCAGAGTTCATGTAGTATTTGTCCTTCAGTGTCTGGCTTACTTCACTCAACTAAGGTCTTCAAGATTCATCCATGTTATCCTGTGTGTTAATACTGCATTCCTTCTTACAGCTGAGTAATATTCCATTGTACGTGTATACCAAAATTTATCCATTCGTCATTGATGAGCAATTCAGTTGCTTCCAAATTTTGGCAATAGTGAATTAATGCTGCTATGAACATTGGTGAGCATACATCTGTTCATGACTGTATAAGGGAGGATCTATATCAGAACTCTCAGTTCTGTTTCATTGGTTAGTGTGTCTATCCTTATGCCAGTATCATGCAGTTTTGACCACTGTAGTTTTATACTATGTTTTAAAGTCAGGTAGTGTGATTCCTTCAATTTCATTTTTCTTTTTCAATATGTCTGACGATTGAGGACCCCTTGCCTTTTCAAATAAATTTTGTAATTAGCTTTTCCAATTCAATAAAAAATGCTGTGGGGCTTTTTATTGGGATTGCATTAAATCTGTAAATCAGTTTGGGTAGGATAGACATCTTAATTATGTTTAATCTTCCTATCCATAAGCAGGGTTTGTTCTTCCAATTATTTAGGTCTTCTTGGATTTTCTTTAACAATATTATGTAGTTTTCTGAGTACAAGTCCTTTACATCTTAAGTTAAGTTTATTCCTAGGTATTTGATTTTTTTATTTGCTATTATAAATGAAATGTTTTCTTGATTTCCTCTTCAGATTGCTTATTATTGGTGTATAGAAATGCTACTGATTTTTGCACCTTGATCTTATAACTTGCCACTTTATTGAACTCATTTATAAGCTCTAGAATTTTTGTTGTAGATTTCCAAGAACTTTCCATGTATAGGAACATGTCATCCACAAATAGTGAAATTTTTGCTTCATCCTTTTAATTTGAATGCCTTTTACATATTTTTCTTGCCTAAGTGCTCAAGCAAGTGCTTCCAATACAATGTTAAATAAGAATGGGGACAGTTGGCATCCTTATTTTGTTCCCGATCTTAGAGGGAAAGCTTTTGCATTTCACCATTGAATATGATGTTAGGTGTGGGTTTTTCACATATATCCTTTATCATGTTAAGGAAGTTCCCTTCTATTCCTATCTTTTGAAGTGCTTATATAAGGAAAGGGTGCTGTATTTTGTCACATGCTTTTTCTGCATCCATAGAGATGATGTGATTTTGTTCTTTCAATCTCTTAATGTGGTGTATTACATTGATTGATTTTCTTATTTTGAACCATCCTTGCATACCCGGGATGCTGTATAATTCATTTGTTGTGTTGTTGAATATGATTAGCAAGTATTTTGTTGAGGATTTTAGCACCTAGTTGCATTAGAGAAATTGGTCTATAGTTTTCCTTTCTTGTGACATCTTTGTGTGGCTTTAGTATTAGGATGATGTTGGCATCACAGAATGAGTTAGGCAATGTTCTCCACTTCTATTTTTTGTCAAAGTTTAAACAGGATTGTTGTTATTTCTTTCCAGAATATTTGGTAGAATTCACCTGTGAATCCATCTGGTCATGGGATCTTAGTTGAGAGGTTTTTTATTAACTCAATCTTGTTACTTGTAATATGTCTGTTGAGTTCATCAGTTTCTTCTTTCATCAATGTAGGCTGCTTCTGTGTTTCTAGGAATTTGTCCATTTCCTCTAAATTATCCATCTTGTTGGTATATAATTTTTCAAATATCCTCTTATGGTACTCTTTATTTCTGTGGAGTCAGTGGTGTTTTTTTCCTTCCTCATTTCTTATTTTACGTATTTGCATCTTTTCTCTTTTTTTCTTTGTCATTCTAGCTAAAGGTTTGTCAATTTTAATAATCTTCTGAAAGAAACAGTTTTTTGATTTTTTAGCTTTTTCTAGTGCTTACTTTTTTATGTCTTGTAATCATTTTATTTTATTTTATTTTTTAATTTTTTATCTTTTTTATTGTGGGTAAAAATAAAAATTTTCACAATACATACCAATATTTGTAAAATGATATATAAATACATATGCATATATGTGCATTTGTTTACATAAATGTTATTTGTTTTATATATATATATTTTTAAAGGTGCTTAGATTACTTAAATATTACTCAGAAATTACAGGGATTCCCATGTTCTCCACCACCCACACCTCCAACAACATCCCACACCACCATTCCTCATCCGTGTGACACAACACCCACAATGGATATACACATCCTGGGGCCTTGCCACTGAGCATAGACCACAGTTCACATTATAGACCACACTCTTAGATCTGCTCTAATCTTTGTTATTTCCTTCTTCCTTTTAGCTTTGGGATGAGTTTGCTTTTCTTTTTCTAATTCCTCCAGGTGTGCATTTAGGTCCTTTATTTTAGCTCTTTCTTTTTTTTTTTAATATAGGCATTTATGGTTATAAATTTCCCTCTCAGCACTGCTTTTGTTACATCCAATAGGTTTTGATACAATGTGTTTTCATTTTCATTCATTTCAAGGTAGTTACTAATTTCTTTTGCAATTTCCTCCTTGACCCACTGTTTGTCTAAGAGTGTCTTTTTTAACTGCCATATCATTGTACTTAATCTGGTTCTCTGCCCCTTACTGATTTCCAACTTCATTCCATTGTGGTTAGAAAAATTTCTTTGTATAATTTCATTTTTCTGAATTTCTTCTTTGCTCTCTGTCCTAGCATGTGGTCTATCCTGGAGAATGATCCATGTGTACTCAAGAAAAATGTATATCTCACTGTATTTGGGTTTAATGTTCTGTATATGTCTATTAGGTCCAGATCCTCTAATGTATTATTCAAGGTCGCTGATTATTGATCCTGTCAAAATGTTCTGTATAATGGTGATAATGGTGTAATAAGATCCTCCACTATACTTGTAGAGGCATCTATTTCTCCACTCAGTTTTTCCAATGTATGCTTCATGTATTTTGATGCACCTTGGTTATGTGCATAAATGCTTATCATTGTTCTTTCTTCTTGATAGATTACCCCTTTTATTAATATATAGTGGCCTTCTGTGTCTCTTACAATAATTTTGCATTTATAATCTATTTTGTCTGATATTAATGTTGCTATTGCTGTCCTTTTTTGGTTATTATTTGCATGTAAAATTGTTTTCCAAATATTCACATTCAACCTTCTTGTGTCCTTTGGTCTAAGGTGAGTTTTTTGTAGACAGTATATAGATGGGTCATATTTCCTTATGCATTCTGCCAATCTGTGTCTCTTGATTAGAGAGTTTAAGCAATTACCATTCAATATTATTACCATCAAGGAATTACTTACATTAGCCATATTTTCTTTAGGTTTATGTATATTATATATGTTGTTTTAATTTTTCTTTTTATCTTTTTAGTTATTCTTGCCAATAATCTTCTTTCCTAAACTCTCCTCCAACCTTCTCTCTCCTGTTTTTCTCTTTCTACCTGCAGAAATCCCTTTAATATGTTTTGAAGGGCAGATTTCTTATTGACTAACTCTTAATTTCTGTTTATCTGTGAATATTTTGAACTCTGCCTCATTTTTGAATGCCAGCTTTTCTGGATAAAGAATTCCTGGCTGGAACATTTTTCTTTTAGCACCTTAACTATATTATACTACTGCCTTCTTGACTCCATGATTTCAGATGTGATAACAACACTTAATCATATTGAGCTTCCCTTGTATGTGATGGATCTCTTTTCTCTTGTTGCTTTCAGTATTCTCTCTTTGTCTTGTGCATTGGACAATTTGACTAGTATGTGTCTTGTGATAGCCCTGTTAGGATTTGTACTCTTTGGGGTGCACTGCACTTCCTGGACATGTACATCTGTGTCCCTCAAAAGACTTGGGAAATTTTCAGCCATTATTTTCTCCAACACTCCTTCTGCTCCCTTTCCCTTCTCTTCTCCCTCTGGAATGCCTATAATGCATATATTTGTGCATTTTATGTTGTCATTTAAATCCTTAAGTCCCTGCTGGATTTTTTTGTATCCTTTTACCTTTCTGTTCTACTTTCTGTTTGATTTCAGATGTTCTGTCTTTGACATCACTAATTCTTTCTTCTGCATTTTCAAATCTGCTGTTATTTGCTTTGAGTGTAATTTTGATTTCTTGCATTGTGTCATTCATCACCATTATACTCATGATCTTTTTATGTTCACAATTTCTTCAGTATGTTCTCCCATTGTCTTCTTAATATCCTTTATGTCTTCCTTCACTTCATTAAGTTGATTCATGGTATTTGTCTGGACCTCCCTGATTAGTTGTTTCATGTTCTGCATCCCCTCCTGTTTTTTAGTTTGTTCCTTAAACTGGGTCATGTATTCCTATGCCTTAGTATGGCTTGTAATTTTTGTTGATGTCTAGGCATCTGTTTATCTTGATGTGCTTCTGTGGTTGATTATCTTCTCCTTATACTTTAGGGTTTAATTTTGTTGTTTTGTATGTTTGTGTGTTGTAATGTTCCTTTTCTATACTTGGTTCCTCTTATTCTATATTTTTGCATTTGTCTGTTTTCTCTTGAAAAGTAATATTAAGACCAGAGAAAAGGAAAAGGATAAGAAGACAAAAAATATTTATAATAATAATAATTTTTTAAAAGGTAGAAGAGGAACCATACAAGTTCTAGGAAAATAAATAAGTAGTATGAGTAAAAGATCAAAAGGTATAAAGAAAAAAGGATAAAAAAGTGGAATAGAAAAAATGTCACAAGGTAGAAAATAGAGAAAAAATAGAATGAATTAAAAGGTGGAATGATTCATGAGAAGAGAGAAAAAGAAAAAGAGAACAACAACAGAAGGTCAAACAAAAAGATGTGGGATGAAAGAAAAACAATATAAAACAGAAGATTGAAAAATGAAGGAAAGAAAGAATTAAAGTATGTAGAAAAAAATTGAGTAAAAGAAAAAGAAAGGGGAAAGACAACAAATGTGAAACAAAACAACAACAAAAAAACACACACACACACAAAACAGGAAAAATAGCCTTCCCTCTTAAGCCCCTAAGGAGCTTCTCTGGCTGCCAGTCCTCATTAATCAATCCCCCTTCAGCATTCCCTCTGCAGGTTTCAGTGAATAAAATAAAGTGAATAAAATAAAGAAAGAAAATGGAACCGATAACAAATAAAAGAATACAAAATAACAGATCCAAGAAAGCCTAAAACAAGAAAAATCTGTCTATACATTCCTTATTAGAAGGAACCAGCTGGGTGTCTGACAGCTCCATGGATTACTCTCTGGATCACTTTTCTAAGGAGACCCAAGAATTGAACCAGGGACCTTGTACACACAAGTCAATAATTCCTCCACAGAGCTACACAGCTTAAGCAGGCTTCAGAAAGCTTATCTGGCTCTATCTGCCCCCTTTCCCTCAGGTGGGTTAAGCTTCTGTTTGCTAAGCTGGGTTGTTTAGGCACCTGTTTCTTTCCCATCTCTACCTTAGTTCCTCTCTCTCCAAGGTCAGCTGGGTATGATAGCCTGGCTGATCAGATCTTCTTCCCCACTTTCTGTGGCCACCTCAGTGCTGGTTGGCCAAATTCATTGAAAAGAAACCACTCTCTACCCTCCACAAGACCCCTCTTCTTCTTAGGGAATGCTCTGCCCCACTCTATTGTTTGCAGGGGCTTTAGCTAGTCTATTTGCCTTGATGGGTGGTATATGTGCCATATCCAGCCACAGGGGTAACTGATGGTTTTCCTTTGGCCTCTTTTTCTGTCTAGCTCCCTCCTGGATAATGAATAGCATTCTTCCACTCTATATATCTCCAAAGACACTCTCTTGGACAGGTTTTTGCCTTTTCTTCATTCTTTTTTGTGAGGGAGTTGGACCCTACCTACTTACTTGAAGCCATTCTCCTGGAACTCAAACAATACATTCTTATGGAACCAATGGGTCAAAGAAGAAATCTCCAAGAAATTTGGAAATATCTTGACATGAGTGTACCAGGCTGAGAAATCCAAGAGCTGTGGGGTCTCCTCCATGATACCAGCAGGAAAAAAGAGTTTGCCCTCCCTGAAGAAGTGGCACCCAGTGTGGGGATCTGCTTGTTTTTAATTAGAAGATTTTGCCATATTTTCAGAAGTTGGTTTCCAAGATAAAGTGCTAGGTTTTCCATATCTATATTTTGGTCACATGTCCAAATACTGGGCACTTATAAAGAAACCACTGGCAGATATCTAAGTGATAAGTTATCAACTTTTTTGTCACACATGTGAAGCAGGAGGCTGTGATGAGCTCACTGCACCATCACCCCAACCAGGCAGCAATAATCATGGTTCCCCATCTTTCACCTCTGAATGTCTTGAGGAGCTGAGGGCTCTCTGGCCCAGAGCTGGGCCCAAATTTGCTGAGGTCCCTGGGGCTGAGACTGGCTTGCATATGCCCCTCTTTAGATTCCTGATACTGAATGACTCAGCCCTCAAGGTCAATGTGTCACCCAGAGACTATGGACACTCAGCATATTGCTGACCCTTAAAACTTAACTGGTTAAAAATTTCCATCTTATCAAGTTCAACATCTTCAGTGTTGATAGATGCACACTTCATGGGATGTAATGGGAAGGCTCATGACCTTTGGGGTCTTCATCCCAAACCCAAACCCCAGTCTAATCACAAAGAGAACATCAGACAAATTCCCATAGGGGGGTTTCCTACAAATCCCTGGCCAGTCCTCCTCAAATAATCAAAGTATCAAACAAGGACCATCTGAGAGACCATCTGTGTCAAGCAGAGCCCAAGGAGCCATGATGTCTTAATGTCATGTGGTGTCCTAGATGGATGCTAAGAGAGTGAAATGGGACATTTGGGAAAACTGAAGAAATCTGAATAAACTGAGAACTTTATTTAACAATAATGTATCATTATTGGTTTTGTAACAAATCTTCCACTTTAATGCAACATGCAAACTACAGGAGTCTGGGTGTGGGGCACAAGGGAGCACTCTGAACTACCTTCCCATATTTCTGTAAATCTGTAAATGCTATAAGGACGAACTTGGATTCCTGTAGGGTTGGCTGTATACAAGCCCTTGTCAGGTCAGCAGAGCAAGACCTGACAGAATCAGGTCAATGTGGCAAGGGGTGTGACTATAGCCACAGGCCTGGGAACCCTACCCAAGTCCTTAGGACACTGGCCTTCCCCTGTCCCCTTCTCAGGTACTAAAGCTGCCCACACCTGGGGACTGCAAATGCAAGGTGCCTGTTTAACTCTGGCTGAGGGTAATTGCTCCCTGAGGGCCACTCTTGCTCCTTGGCCCCTTGTTGCTCCCCAGTGACCTTGGCATCATCCTTGAGCAGACTCAACTTAAAGGATAGCAACAAACAAAGGAGGAACCAAATGGGTGGAATCAGGGCTTTTAACCTCAAGGTCCTATCTCCCCTTTAATCAGGGTAAGAATGTTTTTTTTTTTAATCTTTCATGATCATCTTTATTTTAGATAGGAATAAAGTTGAGGCCCATCCTTTATAATCCTTGACTTTTGGATGACCTTTCCTCATTTTACTTTCAATGTTTTTAAAGAATATAACTTTGGTTTAGCCCTGACCAGATTTACTGTGGAAAACATGGCCCTGCAATTGCTTATTTCTTCTCTTAATATTTCAGTTTGAAATGCTGATGTGCCCTGAGACTCTCCAAGCTCCTCTCTTCTGCTGCTCCCAGTGCCATCTGTGCAGCTGATCACTAAGAGGTAAAAACAGCACCTGTGGTTTTGACTCTAGAATAGGTCAAGTTCTTTAAAATAAGCCACTCTGCCTGGATGAGCTGGAGGTGACTGAATCAGTTTCCTGAGAATCTCTGGTAAAAGGTGCTGCCATGAATGTGAAGATGGATAGGCATTGTGTACCCTGGTCATTAGAGGTGTGTGCAGGATAGCAAGGTCCAGAAGAGAGCTTTGGTCATTGATGCCAGCATGGGGACAGTCATGTGCTTTGCAGAGAAGGGTGTGTGGAGAGTAGTTTCTGCATGGAACCCCTGGTGACTGTCAGATTTGAGTACTGCAGGAGTGAGAAACCCCCACTCCATCCTGCTTTACTGTTAGCACCCTAGTACTGCAAGGACACATCTTGGACTCTGGTCAACAGTCTGTGTACTCCTTGTCCCTTGTTGGGGTTGGGGACAAAGATGGTGAGGGGATTGAACAGGCCACCATCAGCCCTGTCAGAAAACACGGCATATGCCTGTTCCTGTGCTCCACTCACTGGGTGTTCACAGCCAAGCACATAGTTTTGTATATTTGCAGCATCTCTGTTCAGTGGGTACTGGAGAGAGACCAGTGTCCTGGTTAGGAAGTCCACATGTTTAAAAGTTCCCTGTTCTCATGCAATCCTTACCCACCCAGAAGCTCCACAGCAGATTCTTGAACTCTCCCTCTTCTTTGGGCTGCCTGGGCCTGGGGTGTGAAGGGCACAGGGGAGGGGAGGGAAATGTTAAACTTGGGACTGCTGCATCAGTGTGTTCTTGGAACCAGAGTGGGGAGCTCAGGGATAATGATCTTCTCATCTGAGCTGGGTTCCATCCTACCCATGTGTCCTAGGTCAGGGATGAGATGCTGTACATATGTGTGATGTCAGGGGGTCTCTGAGTCCTGGGAGCTGGGTAAGTGCATTGTCAGGAGGTTGGGGACAAAACTGAGGTTTGGTTTTGCAGCATCCCCAGACCCTGGAACATGCTGATACTCAATGATGGAAGAAGCTTCTCACTTACCCCAAGAGACCATGGATTACTTTAGTGCTAGGAGATGGCCCCTTCAGGGAAAAGTATTCAGTTGCTCACACTGTGGCAAGGATGCCCACAGTCTACTCACCCCCTCCCACAATCTGGGAAGCAGCCTGGAGTGGACAAGGCAGGGTTGGGCAATTGAGGTTTTGACTGAAGGGAGTGTTGCCAGGTAAATGTACAGCTGGGCTCTAATAGTGTCCCCACATGCTCCAAGGCTGGCAGCTGTTCTCACAAGACTTGAACTCTTCAGGTGCCCCAGACCACTTCCCAGGCAGTGTCCCCAACTGCTGTTAACCTCAGGACACCAAAACTCCAGACTTTAGCCCATCCCTCTATCCAATTCAAGCCTTTGAAGGTGAACATTATATCAAATTTTGAGGCAATCTCCACAAAGCATTGCCCAATCCCCATCTGAACTGGGCTTTCCTCTTTGGATGTTCCAAAGCCTGGAGCCTGCTGATGGGTGATGCTGGTCTGCATGACTGGGTGTGTACATATTCCATGTCACCCTGCCAAATGAGCACAACACACTTTGTTGTATATGTTTCAGCTCCCAGTAACTTTTTTTGTCAGAATAATTTAAGAAATAGTCATAATTAAAATGAAACCAGTCTTCTTCATTACTCTCTAAATTACTGAGCAATGCCATTCCAGCCACATACTTGAAGGAGATGTTGTCATGGGCAGGGGAAAATGTGGGGCTGGGAAGGTTACAGGGGGAGATCCAGAGGGGAGAGTTAATCTTTGGATTGTCTCCTTTAGTGCAGAGACTTACATTAACATCTTAGTCCTGTGTTTCTTAGGGCAAAGGCACCACCACAAACATACCTGTAGAGTCTTAGCAGGACTGGCTCACAGAGAAGACACATCTCCAACCTGGTTCTTGGATTCCCTCTGCTCAAACACTCTTTGAAACCCAGGACCCCTTGGAGAGTCTCACACACTCAATGGCAGCAAATACCCACACAGCCCTGGTGGTGTTTGTCCTTCAGGGCTTTTCAGAAAACTCCTGGTTCCAAGGTGTCTTGGCTGCTCTTTTCCTCTTTGTTTACCTGATTGCTTTCACAGGAAACTGCCTCATTCTCATGGCCATCTTTCTGAATCCAGCCCTCCACACACCAATGTACTTCTTTCTCAGCAACCTGGCCATCTTAGACATCATCTGCACATCCACTGTTATCCCCAAGTTGCTGGAGAATCTGGTGGGCAGGGGCTACACCATCTCCTATGGGGGATGCTTTACCCAGCTCTTCTTCCTGTCATGGATTCTTGTGGCTGAGGTGCAGCTGCTCACCATCATGGCCTATGACTTCTATGTGGCCATCTGCCAGCCACTGCACTGTCACACACTGATGAGCTGGCCTCTCTGTGCCCTGCTGGTAGGCAGTGTTTGGGCTGTGAGTGGGGTCAACTCCTCTGTGAACACTGGCCTGATGGCACGACTAACATTCTGCAGCCCTTACCAGATCCATCATTTTGAGTGTGAAATCCCCACAATGCTGCTGCTTGCCTGTGGCCCTACCTAACTGAACAACATCATGGTTGTCATTGGGGACATTTTGTTTGGAGTTGTCAACTTCCTGCTCACAATGTTGTCCTATGTCTTCATCATCACCAGCATCCTGCACATCCGCTCAGCAGAGGGAAAGTGCCAGGCCTTCTTCACATGCTCTTCCCACCTCCTGGTGGTCAGCATGTACTACTCCACCATCATCTACATCTAGTTTTGGGTCCTCTATGGAAAATGTCAAAATTGTCTCCATCCTATACACAGTCATCAGCCCCACCCTGAACCCACTCATCTACACACTAAGGAACAAAGATGTAAAAGTGGCCCTCAGGAGGGTGTTTTCCAAATTTATTAAAGGAAAGGAAGTGACCAAGGTGAAATTATGTTGATGTTAATGAGTTGGTTTCAGAAAATGACATTGAGAGTCTGATGTAAGTGGCAAAGAGGAAAAAGGAATTCATGTGATAGATTTATTAAAAATGTGCTCCCCAGTGGAAATTGGCCAAACTTCTATGGGGATAGTATAACTAAACTCTCCAAGGAGTTAACTGTGGATTCCCTTAGAGTATCAGAGCAGCAGGAAGTGAAGGTGGAAAACAGAGAAAGCAGGTGGCCAAGAGGAACAGGATGAGGCCCAGCATGGTATACATGATGCACCCTCCCTTCAATGTCTGCTGATGTTTTCAGTCATACTCAGTACCAGGGAAGCAAGGCTGTAACCTTCACATGTGCATGCCACTGCCCACTTCGTCTTTCAGAGTGGGAGTCTCAGGTTGTGAACTGGGACCCCATAACACACTGCTTGATGTGTTTTGACATGAAGTCTTTTGTTATCCTGCTTTGGACAATATCACCTGGAAACTGATTTTCCCACTCATCTCTTTGTCTTAGTTTGGGGATGAGGCAAGAGCATAGTTCCTTCCAAGTTCCGTGAGGTGTTGCAAACTTGGCACTCTAAAGAGAATAAGAGATGGCGTAATCAAACCTTCCATTTTGGCCATCTGCACAAAAAAGGTGTATGTTAAATTATTTTTTCCTTTCTCAAGGAGAAGGGTCGTTCTTTAACCAAGGATATATGCCATCCCAGGAAATATTTGTTTTGTTTTTTAGTTTGCACAACATTTCTTCAACATTACATTTATGGGTTCAAATCCTTCTCAATCTTCGCCTTTCCCTCCCCTTCTCCCTCCTCATCTTCCTCCTCCTCCTCCTTCTTTTGATCATTATCATTTTTCATCATACCCTCTGATCCTCAGCCTCTAAATGTTTGCATTCTTCAATGCTTCAGCTTAGACTCTCTTATCTTTGTAATTACATTCACACCCACATCTGCATTTTTCATTAATATTTACTACCAATACCCAAATTTATACCTAGAGTCCTTTCTTCATCTCCAAACCCCAGACTTATTGATATAATTGCATAACTATCAGAGTGCTTGCAAGTTTTCCTGGAATCTCCTCAACAATCTAAAATACATGATCTTCATTGTCCTCAACCCCATCTAATTGTAACAGCAGAAAATTCTGAAAATTCTTGCTCCTTTTCCTAGCCTCTGTATCCAAAGCATCCTCAAATCCTATTGATTGAATCTGAAACCTCTCATGCTTGATGCTCCTCTCATCTCTCACACTCACCTGAAGTTATCTCAGCACCCTTACCATATGACTCAACACCTTCCATCTGAGCTGGCTACATGTATTCTTGACCTCCCAAGATTAAATTTCTGCCCTGTATCCAGAGCTATAGATATCACAAGATTTTATAATGAAAAGTTTAATGCATATAGCAAAGTTGAGAAAATTTTACAGTGAACAATCCTGTGTCCAATACCTAAATTCTATCATTAACTTATTCCCACAGTTATTTTATTATATATCCATCTATCAATTCACCTTGTTTTTAACTTTCAGAGCAAGTTTCAAATGTCAGTATGTTTCTTCTTGAATATTTCATTGGGATATTCATTAGTGTTAAACATTTATTTACAGTTTATTTCACTTTGAGGTAAAATTTTTCATTGCATAAATAA
>JAQZBX010064471.1:0-16487 GCA_029593785.1 Cabassous unicinctus | reverse complement strand
ATATATTCTTTGCATTTAACATGGGACTTAATTTGAATATTTTAAATCTATAACAATCTTTTTTTGTGTGATATAAACTTTACTTCAGTAGCATAAACAATGTTCCTCTCCCTCCTCTGTCCCCTAACATTATGTAGTTCTTAGATATTTATATATATATTAATTCAAAAATTATTGATTTATTATTACTTTGTGTACTTGAATTTTAGATTCCACAGGAAGTGAAAAGTGCAGTTACAAAAAAAAAAATCATTTACCAATGTTACCTTACTGGAGATCTTTACATTATCATGCAGTTTCAATCTATTGTCTATTGTTCCTTTTTTCAAGTTGAAGAACACTTTATTGAATTTCTTATAGGACCTGCCTAAATGGTGACAAAATGTTTCAGCTATTGCTTATCTGGGAATGTCTTAATCTCATTTGAAAGACAGTTTTGAATTTTTGCTCATATAGAAGTCTTGTTTTCTGATCAGAAATCTGCTTTTAATCTTACTGAGGCTCCGATTTACATGACACATTTTTTCTTGACCACAGCTTTCAAAATTCTCTCTTTCTCTTTGGCATTCAAGAGGTCATGATATGTCTCAATGTGTATCTATGTGGGTATACACTGACGGAGTTTGGTGAGCTTTTTGGATGTGTATATTCATGTATTTCTTTAAATTGGAGAAGTTTTTAGCCATTATTTCAGTGAATACTCTTTCTTCCCTCCACTCTTCCATCTCCTCATAGGACTCCCATAATTAATACACTTGGTAGTGTTCCACAGGTATCCAGGGTTGTATTATCTTTTCTTCATTCATTTTTCTTTCTGTTATTTACACTAGATAATTTCAAATATCTCATCTTCAAATTCACTAATTCTATATTCTGCTGTTGAACACCTATAAGGAATTTTTTATTTATGTTACTGTGGTCTTCAATTATGTTTGATTACTTTTTATGAATTCTAAACCTTTATTGACATTCTCTTTGTGTTCATCTATCATATTCCACATTTAAATGAGTTAATTGTCCAGGTTTACCTTGGCTCTTGAGCATATTTATGACCATATTTTTATATTCTTTTTCTGCTATGCCCAAGGTGTGGGGTTCCTCATTAATAGGTTCTGATTTTTTGTCCTTATCTTTTTACTGAGCCATAATTTACTATTTCTTTGTATCTTTAGTAAAACCTGGATAGTTTGATATTATAATGTTTTAGACCTGAAATTTAGTATCTAAAGTGTCTGTTACTTAAATTTGTATCCAGTTAATATTATGACAGAGATTTCCATGAATGCCACTAGCTGAAAAAAAAAAGAAAGGCAAAGAAAACACCTTTCCTAGGTCTTGTATTTTGACCTGAGCAAATGGTCTTCTTAAGATTTTAGTCTTCTTAAGAGACCAATCTGAGGAGGAAATGAGGGAGAAAATTCCATTTACAACAGCCAGTAAAAGAAACAAATACCTTTGAGAAAATCTTAAATAAAGATCTAAAGGAATTGCACAAAGAAAATTATATAACATTGTTAAGGAAATCAAAGAAGACCCAAATTAATGGAAGAATATTCCATGTTCATGGATTAGAAGACTAAATATCATTAAGATGTCAGTTCTACCTAAATTGATTTACAGATTTAATGCAATCCCCCTCAAAATTACAACAGCTTTTTTTACTGAATTGGAAAAGCTAATTAGGAAATTTATTTGAAATGGAAAGGGGTCCCAAATAACCAAAAACATATTGAAAATGAAAAATGAAATTGAAAGGATGTTGCTACCTGACTTTTAAAGCATAATATAAAGCTACAGTGGTCAAAACTGCATGGTATTGGCACAAAGCTAGACATACTGAGCAGTGGAATGGAATTGAGATATCTGATATAGATCCTCAAATATATGTTTAGTTGATATTCAGCAAGAACACCAAGCCCACTCAACTGGGATAGAATAGACTCTTCAAAAAAAGATGCTTGGAGAACTGGATATCCATATCCAAAAGAATGTGAGAGGATCACCATCTCATGCCCTAAACAAAAATTAACTCAAGATGGATAAAATATCTAAATATAAAAGTCAAGACCATAAAGCTCCTACAAGATAATGTAGGAAAGTATGTGTGAGATCTTGTAGTAGGAAATGGTTTCATAAACTTTACACCCAAAGCAAAATCAATGAAAGGTAAAATAGATAAATGGGACCTCCTCAAAACTAAAAAACTTTTGTACTTCAAAAGAGTTTGTTAAGAAAGTGAAAAGTCATCCTACTAAATGGGAGAAAATATTTGGTAAATATTTATCCAATAAGGGACTAATATCCAGCATACATAAAGAAATCCTGTATCTCAAAAATAAAAAGACAACCCATTTTAAAAAATGGACAAGAGGTTTGAATAGACACTTCTCTAAAGAAGAAATACAAATGGCTAAAATGCACATGAAAAGATGCTCAGGATCACTAGCTATTATGGGTAATGCAAATCAAAACTACAATGAGATATCTTCTTTCACTTATTAGACTGGTGGCTATTAATAAAACAAAGAACTACAAGTGTTGGAGAGGATGTGGATGAAAGGGAGCACTTATCCATTGCTGGTAGGAATGTAGAATGGTGCAGCCATTGTGGAGGATAGTTTGTCAGTTCCTCCAGATTTCTACCTATAGGACTGCCATATGATCCAGTAATTCCACTGCTGCATATATACACAGAATTGAAAGCAGGAACATGAACAGATATATGCACAACAATGTTCATACTGGCATTATTCACTATTGCCAAAAGTTGGAAGCATGTCCATCAACAGATGAATGGATAAGCAAATTGTGGTATATACATAAAATGGTATATTACTCAGCTGTAAGGAGGAATGCAGTATTAACACATGGGACAACATGGATGAATCTTGAAGACCTTATATTGAGTGAAGTAAGCCAGTCACTGAAGGACATGACCTCATTAATATGACTCAAGCAAATTGAGCAGACTCACAGAGCTAAAGTCTTGAAGATAGGTTATAAGGAGACAGAAAGGTAGTAGAGGGAAGTAAGCAGATGCTCGATATGCAAAAAGTCTATGATAAGGTGAAAAGGAGTGTATGGGCATTGGATGTGGGTGATAGTGGTACAGTGATGTGATTGGGTTTGATGATGCTAGAATGTAAGGGGGAGTAGGGTGGAGCATTGGGTTGTACTATCCATGGAACAGGAGGAACGACTGGAGGAAGGAGGAGGTGAACTCTGGGGATTTTGTAGGTTTGTGATTAAAACTACAGTGGTGGGAATGTTCTGGCAAATATGTCTGGGGAAGGTTACTGGTGCAGAACATCAGTGGTTGAGGGATATGTGGGATAGAGCACACCTGGGGCATGCTTCTATGAAATACGAAAGTGTTCATCTTGTCATATTGTGTTATCTCACTGGGTGGAGACCCACAAAATAAACAAGAAAATATCAAACTCTCATCCTAAGGTGTCCTGCTATGTTCTCAGTTAGGGGGCAAGAATCTCTTGAGAACATAAACAGTGCCTAACAACAACAAAAAATAAACCAATGTGTCAAGCCCTCAATATTATTGCATTTAACTATGCACCCTATTCTTCAAAAATTGAAACATAGTGGTTACCATAGGTTCTGAGAGCAGGGGAAGGGAAGATAGAATAGATGGAACATAGAACATTGGATTTTTTCTGCATGATCTTGCAATGATGGATACAGGCCATTTCAAATGTAAAAAACCTATAAAATTGTACAGTGCAAAATGTAAACCATAATGTAATCTACTGACCATGGTTAGTAGCAATGATTCTATATTTGTACAATTATAAGAAGTGAACCATACACATGTAAAATGTTAATAGAGGAGAGAAAGAGGGGAGTCTTGGGTATAAGTGAATCCCCTATATTGTCTATGTGACTTTCTATGTGTAGCCTAAAGCTTTTTGGAAGATAAAGAAAAAAGGAAAGACACTGTGGGAACATATGGAAGAAATTGTCACTGTACATAAAAGATAACAGATCTAACGATGATGAAAGAAACAGTGAAAAAAATTTTACTGTTCTTTTTTATTTTTATCTTTTTTATTCTTTTTATTTTTTGTATTTTAATTGTTTTCATTAATTTATTATTATTTTTCTTTGTTTATCATTTTAGCTTTGTTTTAGGGGAGGTTTTGGATTTCAGAAGGGTCACAACTGTGGCAGGGAAGAATCACTGGTGCAGGGTGTCAGTGATGGGGCAATGTGTGGGGAGGAGTGCACCTGAGGCATGACTCTATGACATATGAATAAGTTCAAGTGATCACGGGGCATTGTCTCAGTGGGTGGAGACCCACACAATAACCAAAGTATATTGAATTGCCATCCTGGGAAGTCCTGCTACATTCTCTAATAGAGTAGCAAGGATCCTCTGAGTACACAGGCAGTGCCTAACAAAGGACAGACCATTACACTAGGTCCTTGATATTGATGGTTGTTCTTATAAGTCTTTTCTTGAGAAAGTGAAACTTAGCTTGATATTATGTATTGCCCAAGAGTTACCTCCTGAAAGCCTCTTAGTTGCTCAAATATGGCCCTTCTCTAAGCCAAACTCAGCTTTTAAATGCACTACCTTTCCCCCAGAATGGGACATGATTCCTGAGGATGAGCCTCCCTGGCAGTGAAGGATTATTATCAAGTGTCAACTAGGGATGCATTTGGAAAAAAGACCTTGAACAAAAGGGAGAAACATTAAAACAAATGAGGTTTTATGGCTAAGGGATTTCAAAGTGATTTGGGAGGCAATTCCAGAGGTTACCCTTATTCATGTTTAAGCAGAACTCATTGACTGCCACAGTAAACAGTACCTTAAACAGTGGGGCTTCTGGGGGCCTCTAGAGACATCTAGACACTATAGCTAGGGCAGGCAATCTCAAGATTTCAGCACCCTGTTATTGGTCCTTACTTTGGAATATATGCATCCCATTGTAACAGTCTCATTTACAACTTCCCTACACATGACTCTTCTGCTTCTTTTACTTAAATCTATAATTAACACTATACTCATTAAATATATGTTCCAGATACTTAAATCTTTCATCTGTTCATATGCCAGTTGAGGCTTGAATCTTAGCAGAGTTGCAACACCTACTCACCAGTTCTTTGGATTCACTCAGGAGAATGAACAAAGGATGATGGACAATACCCATCCCCCCAAAACAGATCAAATCTAAAACAGCAAGCAAGATATTTCCATCCATCTGCCTTATGGTATCTAAGCTCTCAATCAGAAACAGAATGGACATCACCAACCCAAAATTCTCAAGATTGAGGAATGAACAAACATAAGGGAGAATGCAGCTATGGACTTAATTAGACTTATGATTATTCTAGCACTGGAAGAACTTGTATCATTGATATAAAGGCAGTGGCCATCAGAGTATCTTAAGGGAAGGAGAAGGAAGAATAACTGTAATATGAGATATTCTGGGATTTTAGAAATTTCCTGCATGACATTGCAATGATGGATTCAGGTCATTTTACATTTAGTCAAAACCTATAAAATTGTGTGGTACAAAGTGCAAACTATTATGCAAACTACAATACATGGTTAGTAGCAATGCTTCAATATGTATTAATCAATTTTAACAAACATACCAAACTAATGAAAGATGTTGTTAATGGGGGAATGTGTGGGAGTGGAAGGGCTGGGGTATATGGAATTCTCTATATTTTTTGATGTAACATTTATGTAATCTAAAGCTTCTTTAAAAATTAAAAACTCAAAAAGAATGCATTTAGAGAAAGCCCAAGGCAAAAATATAGGTTCCAGTATGGCCTTTTCTGTGCATATGTCTTTTCCTGGACATGTGCACATGGACCTAGGAATTCCCCCATTCACCTGGATCTAAATATCACCCTTTCCCTAGGAAATAGTGTTTCCTCATGGTGCCAGGCATTACTTTATATGCCCCCATAGCTAGTAATCCTTGGCAGCTGTGATTTGACTGTATTCCTACAATGTATGTAGGAGAGCCTTTCAATCTACCTCTCCAATAAAGTCAAGTTCTGGGATGGTGAACCCACAGTGCACCCTGCTTTAGTCTTTGAGACTGCCACCAGAGATTGGCAAAAGCAACTATAAACCCAGCATGAACATGAGGGTTTCTCTGCTTTCTCTGGAACCAAAACCACACTGAGAAGATGGGCAGTCTCTCTGCTGTGCCAGTGAGAGGATGAGGGAGGGCACAGCAATTGAACCATGAGATCCTGTCATTTTTAGTTTTATTTTGTTTTCATTTTTTTAATTAGAGAAGTTATGGGGTTAGAGAACAATCTTGCATAAAATTCAGGATTCCTATATAAAATCACATCACCAGCACCTTGCATTGGTGTAGAATATTTATTACAATTGATCATAGCACAGTTATCATCATTGTGCAATGAATTAAAGTCCATGGTTTAACTTAGAGTTCGCTGTGTAGTGTAGTTCTGTGGATTTTTAAAAATTTTAATTCTGTTATCATATATATAATCTAACATTTATCCCTTTTAATCATATTCAGTTATATATTTCATATTGATAATTGCATTCAAAATGTTGTGCTACCATCACGACCATCCACTACCAACATCTCTCAATCCTTCCAAATAAGAACCCTGTGCATTTTAATCCTTAACTTCCTATTCCCTAATACCCCCACCCCCAGTCCCTGATAACCTATTTTCTACATTCTGACTCTATGAGGTTGCTTAACCTAATTATTTCAGAAGACACAGGTCATATAATATTTGTCCTTTCGTCTCTGGCTTATTTCCTTCAAAATTATGTCGTCAGATTTCATCCATGTTGTTGCGTATATCTGGAACTCATCCATTTTTATGGATGAATATTTCAGTGCACACATAAGCCACATACTCATGTTCATCGGTTGATGGACAGTTGTGTTGCACCCATTATTTGGCAATTGTGATATGTGGCTATGAACATCAGTGTGCAAATATCTGTTCAAGTCCCTTCATTCAAAACTTTTGGATACATACTAATAGTGGGATTGCTGGGTCATATGGTAGTTCGTAGCTTTCTGATGGACCACCAAAAGGTATTCCACAGTGACTTCATAATTTTACATTGTCACCAGTAATGAATATGAATGAGTTTTCCTCTTTCTCTATGTCCTTTTTAACACTTGTCATTTTCAATTTTCATTAATAGAAGCCATTCTAATGTGTGTGAACTGGTATCTCTTTGTGGTTATGATTTTCATTTCCTTCATGGATACTGATGTGCATCTTTTCTTGTGCCTTTTGGACATTTCTCTTGTCTTCTTCGGAGAGACGTCTGTTCAAGTCCTTTGCCCATTTTTAAAATTTGGTTGTTTGTCTCTTTGTTCTTAATTAGAAAGTTTTCTTTATATTCTGAATATTAAACATTTATCAGATATGTGGTTTCCAAAGATTTTCTCCCACTATATTGTTGTTTTTACTTTCATTATAAAGTCCTTTGAGGCATAAAGGATTTAATTTTCATCACGTCCCCTTTATCTATTTTTTTCTTTTGGTGCTTATGCTTTCAGTGTAATGTCTAAGAAATTATTGCCAAACACAAGGTCCTGAATATGCTTTCTTTAATTTTCTTCTAGGAGTTTGATATTACTAGTTATATGAAGACTTTTGATCCATTCTGCGATGATTTCTTAGTGTTGTGAGGTATGGTTCTTCTTTTTTCTTTGCCAATGAGATCCAGTTTTCCCAGTACCATTTGTTGAAAAGGCTATTCTTTTGCAATTGTGTGATCATTGCCACCTTCTCAAAATTCAGTTGGCCATAAAAGTTAGGGTTAACTTCTGACCTCTCAACTCTATTATATTCAACTATATATGTGTCTGTGGTCCACTACCATGATGCTGTGATGACTGTAGCTCTGTAATAAGTTTTAAGATTGGGATATGGGAGTCCTCCAATTTCATTTTTCTTTTAAAAATGTCTTCACCTATTCAGGGTGCTTTAAACTGCCATATAAATTTGATGATTGGCTTTCCCATTTCTGCAAAGAATGTTTTTGGAATTTTGTTTTGGATTGCATAGAATCTACAAATTGTTTTGTGTAGTATTGATATCTTAATGATATTTAGTCTTCCAACCCATGAAAATGGAATACCCTACCTTTTATTTAGGTCTTCTTTAATTTCCTTTAGCAATGTTTTGTAGTTTTCTGTCTACAAGTCCCACACATTCTTGGTTAGACTTCTTTCTAGATATTTGATTCTTTCAATTGCTTTTGTAAAGGGAATAAATTTTTTTCTTGGTTTCTTCCAATTTTTTATTGCTTGTGTTTAAAAAAAAGCATTACCAAGTTTTGGTTACTGATCTTGTATCTAAACAACTTGCTGAAATCATTTATTAGGTCTAGGCTATTTGTTGTAGATTTCAGGATTTCCTTTATAAAGGATGATATCATCTGCAAATAATGAAAATTTTACTTCTTTCTTTCCAAATTTTCTTTCTTTTTCTTGCCTAATTGCTCTGACAATAACTTCCAGTATAATGTTGAATAACATTGGTGACATTGGGCATCTTTGTGTTTTTCCTGATCTTAGAGGGAAAGCTTTCTGTCTTTCACCATTAAGTATGGTGTTATATTTTGCCTTTTCATCATGCCTTCTATCATGCTGAGGAAGCTTTCTACTATTGCTAGTGCTCTAAATGTTTTTATCAAGAAAGGGTGCTGTATTTTTTTCAAATGCCTTTTCTTCACCAATTGAGAAGATCATGTTTTTTTCCTTTTGTGTATTACATTAATTGATTTTTTATATTGAACCCACCTTGCATACCAGGGATAAATCCCACTTGATTATGGTGGGTGTTTAATTCTTATAATATGCTGTTGCATTTTGTTTGCTAGTATCTTGCTGAAGATTTCTGAATCTATATTCATAAGAGATATTGTTCTATAATTTTCTTTTCTTGTGGTGGCTTTGTTATGAGGGTACTTTGTCCTCATAGAATGAGCTAAGGAATGTTCCCTTTTCATTAATATTTTGGATGGGCTTCAGCTGAATTGGCGTTAAGTCTTCTTGAAAAGTTTGGTAGAATTCTCCTGTGAAGCCATCTGGTTTGGGTTTTCCTTTGTTGGTAGGTTTTTGGTTACTGATTTAATCTTTTTAGTAGTAAGTGGTTTAAAGAGATATTCTACTTCTCATTGAGTCAATAGAGGCAGTTTGTGTGGTTCTAAAAATCTGACCATTTCAACTTGACCATAGTATCACCTAATTGTCCTTTCTATTTCAGCAGGGTCATTAATAATGTCCCTTTTTCATTTCTGATTTTCGTTATCTGTAAACTCTATTTTTAATTGTCACCTAGCTATAGTTTTGTCCATTTTATTGATCTTTAGAAAGAACCTACTTTTGGTGTTGTTGGTTCTATTATTTTTTTTTCTCTTCTATTTCATTTATTTTCTCTCTAATCTTCATTTCCTACTTTCTGTTCAATTTGGATTTACTTTGCTCCCCTTTTCCTAGGTCTTCTGGTTTTGAGGTTAGGTCTCTGATTTGAAGCCTTCTTTTTTAATGTAAGAATTTAGAGCTATAAATTTTATTCTTAGAACTGCCTTCATTGTAATCCATAACTTTTGGTGTGTTGTATTTTCATTTTCATTTATCACAAGATATTTCTTAATTTTGATGTGATTTTACTTTTAACCCATTGATTATCTTAGACTATGTTGTTTAATTTCCACGTATTGGGGTTTCCATTTTTCCCTCTATTATTGTTTTCTAGCTTCAGTCTATTGTAGTCAGAGAAGACATAACATATGAATTCAACATTTTTAAATTTGCTGAGACACATTTTGTGACATAAAATAAGGTAAATCTTGGAGAATGCTCCATGTGCACTTAGAATACTGTGTATTATGTTTTTGTTAGGTACAGTGTTCTATATTAGGTCAACTTGTCTTAGCGTATCATTCAAGTCCTGTACTTCCTTATTGATCATCTGACTAAATGTTCCATACCTTATTGAGAGTGATGTGTTAGTCTCCTACTATTAATGTAGAACTATGAATTTATCATACAAATTAGGCAGTATTTTCTTAAAATGTTTTGTTACTTTGCTGTTAGGGGCATACATATTTATAATTTTTACATATTCCTGTTGAATTACCCCCTTTATCAGCATCTAATAACCATCTTTGGCCTTTGTAATAGATTTTGACTTTAACTCTATTTTATGGGATATTAGTAGAGCCACCCCAGCTTTCTTTTGGTTACTACACGAACGGTATATATTTTCCATTCTTTTCCTCAGCCTACTTGTATCTTTGTTTTGAAGGTAAGTCTCTTGCAGACAGTATATAGTATATAATTTGGTCATTTAAAAAAATCTATTCTGCCAATCTCTGTCTTTTGACTAGAGTGTTTAATCCATTTACATTTAAAGTAACTACTAATAATACAGGATTTTCTTCTGTCATTTTGCTATTTAGACTTTACAAGTATGCTTTTTTTTTTGTTTGTTTGTTTGTTTTGTCTCTCACTTCCTTTAATGCCTACTTTTATTTGTATCTCCTTTTTTTGTCCTGTGCCATATTTAGTGTCTTCTCACTTCTATCTGGATGTATTTTTCATCTATTTTCCTTGTGATTTTAATGGGGATAAAAATTTAACATCATAATATATAACAACTATATTTGATTTGATACCAATTTAACTTCAATAACATGCAAATGTACTTATCTTATACCCCTTAGTTCCCCCACCATTTTTGCAATTGTAACTTTTTTTATCCTTGTGCATTCTATATCCAAAAACTTAGATTAATAATTTTTATGCATTTGCATTTTAACAACTACAGGAAGTAAGAAGCAGAGTCATATACCAAAATATGAAATACTATAATACTAGACTTATAATTACCCAAATGGGGACCTTTACCAGAGGTCTTAATTTATTTATTCTAGTTTGAACCACTGTATAATGTCCTTTCCTTTGAGTCTGAAGAACTCCCTTTAGCTTTGCTTGTATGGCTGTTCTAGTAGTGATGGACTCTCTCAGCTTTTATCTTTGAATGTCTTAGTCTCTTCCTCATTTTTGATAGAAAGTCTCATTGGATATATAATTCATGGCTGGAAATTGTTTTCTTTTAGCACTTTAAGAATGTTAACCCACTTCCTTAGTGCATAAACGGTTTCTGATTGGAAATCAGCATGCAAACTAATTGGAACTCACTTGTACATAACATGTTGCTTTTCTCTTGTAGCTTTCAGGACTCTCTTCTTGTCCTCTGTATTTGATATTGTAATTACTATATGATGGAGTTTACATTTCTTACACAAAATGGAGGTTTATTTTTCTTTATTGTGAAAGGAGTCCAGGATTAGGCAGGCCAGGGCTGTTATAGTGCTCCTATGTTTATCTTGTCTGGTGTTCTCTGAGCTTCTTTGATGTGCATATTCACATCTTTTGCTAAGTTTCGGAACTTATCTGTTATTTCTTTGAATACTCCTTCTGCCCGTTTTTCTCTTTTATCTCATTCTGTGACTCCCATAATGCATAGATGTGTGGAGGATGGTTTCCCATAGTTGTCTTATGCTATTTTTGCCTTTAATATTATCTTTTTTTTTCTCTTCTTCACCCTGACTCATTTCAAGTGTCTTGTATTCAATTTCACTGATTTTCTTCTTCTAGCTCCAATCTGCTCTTGAAACCGTGCTGTGAATTTTTCATTTCAGGTATGGTTGTCTTCAACTCCAGTATTCTCTTTGGTTTATTTTACAATTTTTTATCTCTTTACTTAGACTCCCTTATTCATTCATTTCCCCCTGATATTCATTAGTTGTTTCCCTGAACTTTCCTTCATTTCTGTGAGATTTTTAAGGTAATTTATCTAATTTTTATTTTTAAAGAAGCTTTATGTGACATAAATGTTACATAGAAAATATAAGGAATTCAGTATGCCCCACTCATTCTCCCTTCCACACTTTCCCACACTAACAACATCCTTAATTATTGTGGTACATTTGGTATAAATGATGAACCCATATTGAATCAGTGCTATTAGTCATGGACTATACTTTACATTATAGTTTACACTTTGTACCACACAATTTTGAAAGTTATGATTTTGAAATCTTTTAGCAATAAAAACTCATTTTCATTTACCATTTCCCCCTTTTGGTAAAGATCTTTTTCCAGATGAATTGTTAGTTGGTGCTTGGTAATAATATAAGGTCATTTTTAAAAAGGATTTCTTCAGCATATTCACATTTTGATCTTCTTCATTTGTGTTTTCTATATTTTTATCCTCTTCCTTTGAATGGGCCATAATTCTTGTTTATTTGTCATTCACATTTTTGTTGTCTGCTGTACATTTTAATATTTTAAAATGATAATTGGGATTAATTAATATTTAAAATGTGTAACTCTGTTTCTTGATATTGTAGCCAGCTGGTGATAAAACAGATATTTTCTTGAGCTTCAGTCTTTCTATCAGAAAGGTCTGCTACAAACAAATGCAATATGCAGAGTTTTCTCTGTCTTTCTGGGCCTCTGTCATGTCCTGGGCTTTTCTTGTTAGTTGTTTTGAAGTTTCCTTGTTCATAGGAGTTTGGTTGTCCCCTTCATTTCCCAGGAGAGATCTCTCCCTCTCCCAGGTAATTGATGACAGCAGGCTTTTGTTCTAGACTGTCCTCCTTTATAGTTTTTCACACTTCTTTTGTTGTCTAATACTACTTTTGCCTGGTGGGTGAATTCTGGGAGAAGTTTTACACCAGTGAAGATGTTACCAAATCAGTCTTATCAGCCCAAACCGAGAAAGGGACCCACAAAAGGGACACAGACCCTCCAAAGTGCCCTGGTAATGTGATCAGTAAGGGGGCCAAAAGTTCCTTTAATGGCTCAGCAAAATTGAGCTTTCCTAGCTTATCCAGCAAATACAGCCTTTCAGTTTACTGTCCGCTGTAAGTCCAGGTTCTCTTTTTTGTCCTCTTCCTCTCTCTCTTTCTACATTACCACCTCTCTGTCAACTCCCTCATCATGGCATCCATCAATTTCAGCCCCAGGAGCTACACCCCCATGTACTTTTTCCTGGTCAATATGACAGTACCTGTTTTCTGTGCATGCACCATTATTCCCAAACTGCCTGAGATTCTAGGGAAAGAGAAGAGAGCTATATCTTAAGGGGGGCTACATTATACAGACGTACTCCGTGTCATAATCTGTTGTAGCATAAGTGCTTTTCTTCATTGTCATGGTCTGTGATAACCTCTTTATCTTCTGCGAGCTCCTACACTATGGCTCGATGATGAGCCAAAAAGTGAGTGCAATGATGGATGGAGGTGGGTGAGTCATCAGCATATTTTCTGGAGTCAACAACTGTCTGGTGTTACAGCTGACCTTCCGTGGGTCCATAATAGACCACTTTCTGTGAGATCCCCATTGTGCTGCTGCTCTCCTGTTATTCCATATATTTGCATGATGTCATGGGTCACCACTTCTTTGCTGTGTTGAATTTCCTGCTCACCATAGTACCCTATGGCTTTATCATCTGAACCATTTTGAAGATTCATATATCAAAATGTAAGCAACAACCCTTATCCACCTGTCCCTCTCACCTCACTCTGTTTACCACGTTTTACACCATGGTCATCTATACAGACCTGACCCCAGGAATTAGCACTTCCCTAGAGGTATGGAAAGTCAATGTTGTTCTTTATTTCATACTAAGCCTCATATTAATGCCCTCATCTATACCTTGTGCACGAGGATGTCAAAGCATCTCACAAGGACATCAGGGAAGATTGCATTGGAGTAGGTAGGCAGGGCTCAGCTCGCTTACCAAAACAACAGAGGAAGGGCAAGAAGATGTCTGAGGGAGCTGCTTTGGAGATCTGTGGACCAGGAGAATGATGCACATTCTCTAGGAGGGCAAGAGACAGAAAGATTATGAAGGTGCAACTAAAACTGTGATTTGCTAACCTCCACAACCAGAAATGGCACACATCCTAAACCCTCAAGGGGAACAGACTAAGAAAAACCCATGGCTCACCGAAGCCAACTGAGAATGGAGCAGATTACATCCTCCCTGGGAAAAAGGAGGGTTCATTGAAGTGCAGAGAGTGGTTTCTCTTCAGTGAGTTGACCATGCAGAGTCCACTTTGAATCTCAGCTCTGGCCAGACAGAATCACGTATAAGAGGAGGTTAAAACAGACACCTCCAGAGAAAGAATGGCAGAGGAGCCCCATATGCTGGGAAGCCTTAAAACTGCAGGAGGAAAAAACACTTTTGGGAGTTTCTTATGTTCCAGAACACTTGGATCTGATCTGTGTGCCATTAGTGGGTCCCTGGTTCTATTTTGATAACTTAAGCTGGGAAACTTAAAATAAGTTGAACCAAAAATCAAAGAGGAGCCATGATACAAAACCACAATGCAAAGAGTAATTGACAAGGTAATTTCATCAACATAATCAGATGTCTAGACATCAGCAAAAAATTACAACCCATACTAAGAAATAGGAAAAGGTAGCCCAGAAAAAACAAAACACAAAACACAAAACAAAGCAAAACTAACAAGTTGCAGAACTTAAGACAACTAATCAATGATAATCACAAAAATGTCCTAAATCAATTCAAGGAGTTGAAAGAAAATTTGTCTAAAGAGATAGAGGATATTAAGACAACACTGGGTGAGCATAAAGGAAAGTTAAAGTAACAAAGCTTAGAGGAATGAAAGACAAAATGTGTGATAAAAAAATACATTAAAGACATGTAACAGCATATTTGAAATGGAAGAGGAACAAATAAGTAAATTTGAGGACAGAATATCTAAACTTGAAAAGATAGGAGAACAGACAGAAAAAAGAAAGAAAAAATTGAAAAAAAATTATCAGAGAAATAAATAAACATGAAATACACAAACTTACACATAGGTGCCCCAGAAGGAGAAAAGAATGGAAAAGGGGTGGAAAGAATATTTGAGTAAATAATGACTGAAAATTTCCCAACTCTTATGAAATACATAAATATCAATATCTAAGAAGGACAATGCACCCCAAATAGAAAAAATCCAAATAGACCTACTCTGAGACACATACTATTCAGAATGAAAAATACCAGAGATAAAGAATGAATACTGACAGCAGCAAGAGAAAAGCAATGCAGAACACACAACGGAAGTTCAATGAGATTAAATGCTGACCTCTCATCAGAAACAATGGAGGCAAGAAGAAATTGGCATGATGTTTTAAGGAACTGAAAGAGAAAAACTGTCTGCCAAGAATTCTTTATCCCACAAAATTGTGCTTCAAAAATGAAGGTGAGTTTAAAGTCTTCACCGACAAAAGCTGAGGGAGTATGCTACCAAAAGACCAATCTACAAGAGATACTCAAGTGGTGCTGTAACCTGAAAGGAAAAAACAGGGGAGAGAGACTTGGACAAGGATATAGAAATGAAAATTACTAGGAAGGTAAACTAAACGGTAAAAAGACAGACAGTAAGATATGACAACAGAATCAGAAAGGAAATAAATGGATGCAATATGAAATGCCTTCAGAGTTATAACATCGAACATTAATGATTGAACTCCTTTATCAAAAGACAAAGACTGATAGAAAGGATAAAAAATATGGGCCATCTATACGCTGTCTACAAGAGACTCACCATAGACACATAAGGATACAATCAGGTTGAAAGTGAAATTTTGGAGAAAGATATTCTATGCAAATAGTAACCAAAAAAGATTTAGAGTACTAATACTAATATCAGAGAAAATGATTTTAAATGTAAAATTCTTATGAGATGAAGTGCATTATATATTAATAAAAGGGGGTAATTCACTTACAAGAAATTACTATAATAAATATTTATGCACCTATCCTGGTAACCAAAAGATACGAGGCACACTCTGGCAAAACTGAAGGGAGAAATAGAGGTTTCTACAATAATAGTTGGGGACTTCAATACACCCCTCTCAGCATTGGATAGAGCAACTAGACAGAGGATGAATAACTAAACAAAGAGCTGGAATAGTATGATATATGAGCTAGAACTAACAGACATTTTAGAGCATTACACTTAATTGAAGCAGCATATGCCTCCTTCTGTAGTGCTCATTGATTATTCTCCAGGATAGACCATATTTTGAGTCATAAGACAGGTCTCAATAAATTTAAAAAGATTGAAATTATACAAAAATACTTTCTCAGACCATAATGGAATGAAGATGGAAATCAATAATAGGCAGGAAAAGGGAAAATTCACAAATACATGGAGATAAAAATACACTCATAAATAATCAGAGTCAAAGAAGAAATTGCAAGAGAAATCAGTAAATATTTTGAAATGAGAATGCAACATATCAAAATCTATGAGACACATAAAAGGCAGTGCTGAGTGGGAAATGTATACCCCTCAATGCTTACATTAAAAGAACCCTGGGAAACGGATGTGGCTTAAATGATTGGGCTCCTGTCTACCATATAGGAGGTCCAGGGTTCAATCCCTGGGGCCTTCTGGTGAAAGGTGAGCT
>JAQZBX010064470.1:0-16486 GCA_029593785.1 Cabassous unicinctus | reverse complement strand
TTTTTTTTTTTAATATTATAATGTATTTTTGGAATTCAGAGGGTGGAGTATAGCAGTTTGGCAGTTTGATGTAATTACGAATTCCAAAAAAAGATGTTGGATTATGCTTGTAAACTGGTCTACAAATCTGGGCATGATTAAGTTATGATTAGGGCGTTAACCAGGCCATATCAGTAGGGCGTTGAGCCCCACCCTTTGGTGGGTGGGGAAATCAAATATAAAAGGCATGGCAAAGGACAGAGTTGAAGCAGTTTTGATGTTGGAGTTCTGGTGAGGAAGGAGAGAAGGCCCCGGGATAGAGACGAGCCATTTGCCTGATAGTCTACAGCTGGCCTTGTGGAGAGACACAAAGCCTAGAGAGCCTCATAGTCTACAGCTGATCTTGTGGAGGAAACAGAAGAGCTGAGCCTGGAGAGAAACGCAGCCCCGGGAAGAGAGGAACCCAAGAAGCCTGAACCCTGGCAAACGTCAGAAGCTGTCTTGCTCCAACATGTAACAACAGACTGGTGAGGGAAGAAACTTATGCTTTATGGCCTGGTAACTGTGAACTTCTACCCCAAATAAATACCCTTTATAAAGACCAACCCATTTCTGGTATTTTGCATCTGCACCCCTTTTGGCTGACTAATACACCAGGTTTTCCTCGAGACCTGCTGGCAGGTGCTCTGTGACGAGCAGCTGGGACTAAAGACCCACCTGGCTGCACAAAGGCCAGGATTCCTTCCTGCCAGCACCTCCACCTGGGCCAGACACAGGTGTGTGCAAGAGTGCAGGTGTATATGTGTGCATCTGTGTGATTTGTGTGCATGTGTGAAAGTATGTGGGTGTGTATGGGGGGGTGCACTTAGGAGTGTGTGTGCATGTGTGAGAGTGTGTGTCCATATATGTGTGTGTGTTCCAAGTTCCAGGGCCCAGGCCCCGAACCAGGACCCCTCCTCGCTCCCGCGACCCTTTCCCACTCCTTGCCAAGTGTCCCCAGAGAAGCAGAGAAGCTGAGAGGGCCCAGGCGGCAGGAAGAGCCAGAGGGAGCTGGATCTGCTCATGGCTACAGCGAGACACAAAGCAATCGGAACAGCCCAGCAGGGGCACTTCGAGCTGGGAGAAACGCACACGGGTAGAGCAAATCCAGGCCTGTTAATCCCATTTGTGCCTTCCAGCTGCCAGCAAGGGAAAACCAGGGCCGACCCCTCGATCTGCTCAGTGCCTCCTCCGGCTACATGCTCCGCCCGCCCCCTCCTCACACCCCTCCTCCCACCAGGGACGCAGGGCCTTTGCTCGTGCCACCCTCTCTGGCCCTGCCCTTCCCCTTGGCCCCCTGGGGACCCCACCTGCCCTGAGGCGCTCCCCTCCACACCTGCTGGGACAGAGCTCACAGCTCCTCCTCTGGGCCCAGGTAGCCAGAGGAGGATCAGAGGCTGTCTGCTGGGGCTGCCGTAACCCCAAAGTGGGTGGGCATCCCAAAGCGGGTGGCTTCGGTCAGCAGAACCATCTCGTCTCGCCAGTCTGGAGGCCGAAGTCTGAGCTCAAGTAGTGGGCAGGGCCCTGCAGCTGCTGAAGGGAGAGACCCTCCTTGCCACTCGTCAGCTCCGTGGTGGCCGGCAGCCCTGGGCTCCATGGCCTGTAGATGCATCACACCAAACTCTGCCTCGGCTGTCTCACGGCCACCCCCTTGGTACCTCTCCCTTCCCCAAAGCCCCCTCTTCTCATGACGTCACTGGAGGACACCCACCCTAGGCTTCACACAACGTCATCACGAGGACCCCCTTTCCAGATAGGGTCATGGTGACAGGTACTGGCTGTGTCTCTTGGGGGACACAGCTCACATCACACCTCCAGCCATGTGACTGAGCCCCTCTGGGCCCCGTCTCCTCGCCGGCGTCTTTCAGATGCTGTGGGGATTCAACACGCAGGGTGCCCAGTTTTTGGGTGTGGACGGGGCCACGGGACCCAGGTCTGTGGTCACGTGAGGGTCCCGGGGCGCAAGGCCCTCTTCCCCAGCACGTGCCTGGAGCCCCATGGGCGCTGGGGCAGGCGGGAGCAATGCCCACTTCTCTGACCACAGGCCCCCTTGGCTCCTCTGACCCCCACCCCACTTGCCACCGCGTCCAGGGCCCTCCCACCCCTGCTGCCCCGGGCGGTCCCTCTGCTCCAGCCCCTGCAGGCCGTGGGGCCCTGTCGTCCAGGGAAGAGCATCTCGGCGTCGTCTGCAGGCTGAGGCTGGGCCGGGCTACCCTCTGTCTTGCCTTCCCAAGTTCAAGGAAGAGTGTGCAGCGATCACATAAACCCGTGACAGAACTCTGAGGCCTGTCTGCAGGGTGCCTCGGGCCTCCCGAGCAGGGGTGAGAGCTGCAAGGCCCAGGGGCCTTCCTGGAGGAGGCGGCGCACGGGCTGACCTCGAAGGATGGGTGAGGATGTGCCTGTGCGGAGGGCTGGGTTCAGGAGAGGAGGGCAGGCGAGCAGAGGTGGGGGTGAGACATGGGGCATGATCAGCCAGGGGCACCCGGAACCCGGGGCGGAGGTTGGCAGGGCCCTCAGGGAGATCCTTGCCCGCCGAGCCACGGCATGTGGACTCGCCGTGAAGCCCGGGGGCCCCATTGGAAAGGTGGGGTGGGATAGGGACACAGTCGACTTTGTGGTTGGAAAAGCCAGAGGCCATGAGGAGACTGGCGTAGAGAGGGGAGGCAGGGAGGCCTGAGAGGAGGCTGCCAGGGGTGGCTGGACCTGGGCATTTTCTTTGGACCTGGTGAGCAGGTGCCCAGGAGGGGAGGAGGCCCGGGAGCCGCCACAGTCCTCGTGGCTGCCCTGGAGAAGGCTTGGTCCCGTGGAATAAGTGGGCCAGGCCAGGAACGCCTAGCCTGATAACCATCACCCCTTCCCGGGATACCCTCGGTGGCAGGGGCATGGTGTGGACTGTCCTTGGGGCACTGTCCTGGGCAGTGCCGCTCACCCGAGCTCCTGTCTCTGGGAGGCACTCACACAGTGGAGGCCCAGGCCCGCCGAGACCACACAGGGCCTTGAGTGTCAGGCCGGGGGTCCAGGGCTGAATCTCCAAAGCTGGGGTCCAGGCTAGATCCAGGAGTGGGAGCCCAGACAGGGGCGATGCTGGTGCCCAGGAAGCTGGCCTGTTGTGGGGTGAGGCCGCAAGGTGGGAACAGGGCCACACCAGTCGCTGCGTAGCATCTGATTTCAAAAGCCCGGCCTCCCCAGCGCTGGCGGCGGCATTTCTCCAACCGGGGAGATCCAGGACCTCTGAGAACACAGCTGCGGACCCCAGGGGGCGTGTGCAGCTGGCTGGGGGGACACTGGGAGCCAAGTCTCATTGTGAGACAAGGTCTTTCTAGTATGAATTAACACTGTACAGGAACAGTTTTGACGTTTGGTCGAAGGAGGCAGCACGGGGCTGTTACCCAAAGAGAATTCGCCAGGGGCCCCTGCTCAGCTGACGGTGTGTTCGAGGAAATCCAGGGGACTGGTCCAAAAACTGCCGAGTCGCCCCAGCCATCACGCGGCCCGCGGGCCTCGGGGGCTCAAGTGCGCGCCCCACGGCCACGCTTCTGAGCCATGCGCTTTCCTTCCCGATTCTTCCCCGCTGCTCGGCTGCTCTCGGGCCACCACGTGAAACCTCTCACACGCGACGCCTTCAAGTCTCCCTGAAGCTCCAGTCCTCGTGGCTTCGTGGCTCCTGCTGGCCCTGCTCCACGCCCCAGACCCTGACCCCTCTCCCAGGAAGTGGTCCTGGGGCTTCAGCGCCCACCAAGCGTCCAGGCCACTCGGGACTGGCTGCAAGAAACGGGAGAGCGCCTTCTTTTACTCCAACTTTCCATCAAAAACAAAAGCAAACAAAAACCAAAACAAAGAATCCTGGAGAACTTCTGGTAAGCAAAACGACCCCGCTCACCGCCGCCTGGGTGCCCTGACCGGTGGGCTATGCGGTTTTGCCATCAGGGCTGATTCTTCGCCTGGAGGACTGAGAGGCCTCCCTGGAGGCCAGGAAGGCAAGCGCGGCCCGTCCGCCCGGCCCACCACGCCCTCCGGCTCCTCCAGCTCCTGCTGCCTGCAGCTCCTTTCCCGCTGCTTGCACTTTCTGCTCTGGGCCCACAGCCCTGCTGCCTGCAGCTCCTCATCGTCCCTCAATGCCACCTGCCTTCTCTTCTGGAATGTTCTTTGGCGAGCTCTTTCCATCCTCCCAGAGCCTTCCCTTGCCCAGAGAGTGCCCAGGGGCATGGCTGGCCACCCCTGCCAGCTCCTCTTCCTTCCCTGCATGGAGCTTGGGCTGTGTCCCTGCTCCAGCTGCGACCTCCCTGAGGCTGGGGGCCTGTACTGCCCCCCACGCCCCCCCCCCAGCTCCCAGCACAGCCTGGGGCATCCTGGTGGAGAAGCCAAGCCTGGCTGTCCGTTTCAGGGCTGCCCCTGTCACCTTCCCCATCCCTGCTGCCCAGTCTGTAAGATGGGTGCAACGATGTGCCCAGGTTCCCTTGTGGATAGGATGGGATCACATCCAGGGAGGGGTCTGGGGGCACAGGGCCAGGAGGAGGGGTGTGATGTCACCGCCCACGCAGCAGCAGGTGAGCGCGGGGGCCTCAGCCCTGCTTGGGACCAGACCTGCCTCTGGAAGCCCAGGTAAGAGCCGCCACCTTGTTGGCGCCGGGGCAGCTGTGGCCATGGAGGGGGCTCACCTTGTTCGGGGGAGACCAGAAGCCTCAGGGGACTGCTGTCCTCAGCCACTGGGGAGCCCAGACCCCCAGCACAAGCGGTGCAGCCCAGGGCAACCGCTGAGCACAGAGCCGGCTGCGGAGCCGCTGTTGGCGTTGTGGCCCGCTGGGCCTCTCGGTGCCCCCGTCGGTAAAGAGGGGCTAATAGAGCCTCGCAATCCAGGATGGGGAAGCTTAAACGGGACAATGGGTGTCAATCTCCTGCCCAGGGCTTGGCACACAGTAGGCACTCCATAAAGGATCTGGCGCCCACAGCAGCACCAGATGGGTGGGCCCAGTGCCCAGTGAGGTTTGCAGGCCCTGGGGCCGCCTGAAGCCTGCTGTCCCCACGCGGGCACTGTGGTTTGGAAACAGGCCCATGGCTTTCAGCAAGGGCTGTTATGAGGAGACTCGTGGCCGCATTTGCTGTGCAGATGCTCTCGGGGACATCATCTATTTTTCCTTTCGGGGCCACCTAGATGGAGCCTCATGAGAAGAGCGGCTTTCAGAGCCAAGGCTGTAGAAAGCTTTGCACTTTCCAGAGACCTGACAGCCACCTTTGACTGAGGGTATCTGCTTAGCCAGCTGGGCAGGGGTCTCCAGGCTAACGGGGCAGGCTGTGTCCGCCTTCGCCTGGCTCTTCTACGTTCCCTGTATACCTGGGTGGGAAGAGAGCTGGGAAGCTCTGTCCTAAGGGACAGTGAGGATGATTGAATAGATCCCATTTCCCTTTTCACTCTGGCTGCCAGCAATCTCGAAGCCAACTTCATGACTCCAAACACAGCCGCCTGAGATTTTGTGTTCCACTGCTCTCCTTGTTGTCGAACTCTCTTCTCGTGTGTTTGCTCTGGGCTGGGCGTGTGTGTGTTTCCATCACACTCATTTTTGCTATGTCTTGCTCGTAGGCTGAGGTAACCCCTCACGAAGTAAAGCAGGGTTTGAACAAATGCTGACATGTGTCAGGCAGGAAAGAGACTCGATTGCCACCGTCGGAACTCCACGTGTGGCCACCTGTCCAAGGAACAGACCCCATCCCCTGCCTTCTCCTCCCTGAGGCTGCACTCTCTGGTCAGGGCCGGGTGCCAGGGTCTTTGGCGAGCAGCGTCCGCCTGAGGAGGGACCCCGACCCACTGGCAAGACGGGATTCCTTGGACTCATGGGACTTCAGAGCCCAAAGAGATGCCTGGCCCCGTCCTCCCCCCTAGGTGACACTGAGGTCCAAAGCGCGTGGGCGACAGGTCCGGGCCATGCCACAGGGCTGCGGCCAGGCGGCTGGACCGAGGCTCCCCCAGCTTCCACCATGCAGGACAGGCCCCGCGCACCGAGCCCTGGCTTCCCGGCACGCTCTTTGCCTCTTGGGTGGAAGATTCCACATAAACCTGCGATTAGCTTAGTCTTGTTGCCCAGTGTCGGCTGCCTTGGTGAGAGGTTCTGGGATCGGGTTGGAAAATGTGGACAACTGGATGCTTTTACCCACCAAACTGTTGAGCCAGGTGGAAAATGCCACCCTGGACCCTGCCCCCAGGCCTCCCCACAGGGCCTGTCAACACCCCTGCCACGGCCACCAGGCAGTGGAAACCTGCGAGGCCCACAGAGGTAGACGATGGGCAGGCTTGCTTTTGAGAAGGAAGGGAAAAGAGCCTTTCCAAACAGCTCGGCAGGCTCGGCTGTGTTAGGCAATGAGGGACTTGCGTGACGTGTTGCCAGTGTGAGCATGTGTGCAGACACACGCACATGTTCACATGTGTGCCCACACGCGCTCATGCACAGCCACACACACTCACATCTGTGCCCTCACACGCAAAAGTGCACACTCATACACATCTACATGCACACATGCACACACATAAGCCCATGCACACATTCACACACACACCTGTGCACTTGCACACACAGTACACACTCATGCCCTCATATGCACACGCACGAGTATGAGCACAGATGCTCATAAACACACTCTCATGCGCACACAGGAGCACAATCACACACTCGTGTGCACACACTCATGCCTGCACACACCTGCACGAGAGTGCTAATGGCAGCCTCAGTCCCTCTCTGTGCCCTTCCCAGCGGTTCGCGTGGCCTTTCACAGGCGTCCTTCCCCGGCTCTGCGTGTCGTTGTCAGCCCAGCGTATCGCAGCTTTCTCAGCCACAGTAGACAAAGTGGGTAAAAGCTGTGCCTTGCTGTCAAAAATGTTGGCAGCTGGAGAGGAGAGCTTGCAGAGCCCAAGAGAATTGCAGACCTTTTCAGAACTGCGGCAAAACGAGAGCGCGCAGGCACGCGCGTCCTCGCGGTCTTCCTGCAATCCATCCCGCCAAGAGACCCAAAGGCCGCCAGGGCCACACAGCCGCCCTCCTCGGCCCCACCCGCCCCGCCCTGCCCCCTTCCAGCGCCTTCTTGCTCCTGGCCCAGAGGGGGCTGTTTGGGAAGGGTGACGGGTGGCATCTCCCAGAGGAAGGTCCCCAGCCCCCCGCTTGCCCAGTCCCACCCCGATGTGTGCAAAGCCGCAGGGCAGCACTCCGCTCTGAGCCCACCCAGAACTGGGACAGAATCTCAGTGACAAAGATTGATGGCAAAGGATCAGAGCCCAGGGGAGGCTCCTGCCAGGCGGAGGCTGGGGAAATTGAAAACATCACATCAACAGCCTCTTGGGACTAGGAGCTCGCATGTGGTATCCGGAAAGCCAGTATCAGTCTGGGGTACACTATTAAAGGGACCACCCCATTGGAACACCTACCCTGAGTAGGTACTTTATTTTCTTATCTTCACAGCACCCCTGAGAGGTGGGTGCCGTATCCCCATTTTACCGAAGAGGAAGGCCCGAGACCTGCGAGGGGCTTTCCCACCTCCCCACCAGGGTGGGAGAGCAACCCTAACCCCCGGTGAAGGCCCACCAAGGCCCACCTCTGTCGGCATAACCTTCACTGAGTTTCTGCCTGCCCTCACCGCTCACAAACATCCTTTGCACAGGCTGGGCTGCTGACATCTGGCAACCGGGAGAAAAGGGCTTGGAAGCAGGTTCCCCTCCATGAGAAAAGGCCACTGGGGGTGACGGAAGCTGGTGGGATGACACGAGAGAGTGGGTGGAGAGGCCAGGCTCTCGGCCCCTGCGCCCGCCGCTCACGTGCCCCTCGACTGGGGCCTCCCTGCGCCCCTTCTGGGGTGGAGGAGAGCTCGCCTGACCCGACCACCACCACCACCAGGCCCACCAGCAGGAGCCTCAACAAGGAGAGGGCCTGCTGAGAACTCGGGCTCCAGGGAGGTGGGGGGTCTCCTGGGGAAGCAGAGAGCAGCTCCTGGGGGATGTACCACTCGAGCATTTGAGGAAATGCTTGTTTGGGATGGAGCAAGTAGAGGGTTGGGAGGATGTAGGCTGATTTCAATGTCCACAGAGCAGACGAAAATGGAGTCTGCAAGGGCAGGGCCTCGGGGGCAGCTGCTCCCACCTCCCTCTTACAGGGGTGGGCTCCGCAAGGTCCCTGATTGGGGAGCAGGCCCCTGCCTTCGTCTATATCCAGACAGAAGTGGAAAGAAAACACCCCCTGGCTTGCCGTGGGACCCAGGGCAAGGCAGGCCCCCTCCCTGAGCCTCCGTTTTGCCAATTGTAAAATGAGGAAGGGGTGGCTGTGAGAGGGTGATAAGAGCTGGGGGGGGGGGTGTCCAGGAGCTGCACCTCCGTGCACGTGGGGCCAGCTCAGCGCCAAGGGCTTTCTCAGACCCCTGCCTGGCAGGGACTCAGCATGCACAGAGGACATTCAAACCCTGCGCAGCCCTTGCTAGGTTAGTGGCCGTGGACTGGCCAGGGGGCCCTGGGGAGAAGAGAAGCCCCTGCTGCTGAGCCACGAGGCACGAGGGAGGGGCAGCCGGGGACGGCGCAATGGCGGGGGCCCTGGACTTCCCCATCATCCAGTAAGGTCCAACCAGGAAGGGAATAAGCACCCCTCAAATTCAGTCCTGAGTCAAGAGGGCACTAGTGCTTCTGCACCCCACCAGAGCCTGAGTGTGTAAAAGTGTGTGGTGTGGGTGCACGTGTGCACACAAGCGTGAGCATGTAGATGTGTCTGTGCTGGAGCGTGAGTGGGTGTGACAGCACGCTCAGGTGCATAGGGATGTGTGTGTGCATGTGTCTGAGTGTGAACAGAGAATCTTGATGCACGTCTAAGTGCTTGTTTGTGTGTGAGCGGGTGTGAGCATGCTCATGTGTGTAGAGGGGCCGTGGTGACGGACGTGAGGAGACGGCCGGGGTCCTGGCACCGCGTCCCTGCAGGCGGGCACTGCGGAGCCTTCTGGTGGAGCCCTGCCAGGTCTCCTGGCTCGCACTGCCCCCCAGTGGCCATGCTCGGCGCCCAGGGGCCGGGCTGGACAGGACAGGGCGCGGCCAGCCCGAGCCCAGAGGGGCCAAGGCCACGGTCCTGCCCCAGGCAGGGGCCCTGCCCTCCAGCCCCGCCAGGCAATGGCCCTCTGGACCCACCAGAATGGCGGCCGTCGCCGTTGCCACCCCCACAGGGAGCGGACCGGTGGGGCAGACCGGGCCCCTGGACGCACCCACAGGGCAGCCGCCCGCCACCAGCTCCCGGTGGCCCCTGCCAGGTCATGCCCGTCCCAGACCCGGGCGGCCTCGGCTCAGCGCCCACCTGGGCTCCATGCAGCTCGGGCTCTCGCGAGTTGAGGACTCAGGAGGGTCCCCCAGAGGGACCCACTGAGGCTGCCCCGGGGCCGGGCCGGCCCCCATCCCACAACTGTGGGGGAAGGGCCCCGGGGCAGCCTGCTCAAGCCTTTGGCGTTTGGGGAGGAAAAATAAAGGGAAGGGGAAGCCCCTCCCTGTGCCCCTGGGGAGCTCAACCTAGAGGGGCAAAGCCCCCAAGGTGAGGCATTTTCAAGAGTTGCTATTTCAGGAACAAGAGGTTGCTCAGCAATGAAAATGCTGAGAAGGAAATGCCACGGGGTGGGCTCGCGGCCAGAGGTCCCGCTGTCTCTCCAAACTCCCCCAAATGGCAGCCTCCAGCTGCAGTCCAGCTGCACCCACTCTCTCTCACTGGGGGCCCTACCGAATGCCAGATGCCCAGTTACAGGGGATTTCCACGAACAGGCAATATTCGGGACATGCTTAGGCTGACGCATGATTCGTTGATCTGAACTTCAAATTTAACCGGGTGTCCTATATTTTCTTTTGAGAAATCCTCTATCCCCCTACCCCCAGGGCACCCCAGTGAATTCTCTCTCCCCGGCCCGGGGAGCAGTGGCCTGAGAGGAGGCCGCCCTGGGCTCCGGGGTCTGTCCAACTTGGCTGGCCCCCACTGGGCCCCTACATCTCAGAGGGGCAGACCCCCACCCTGTCCAGGTGCTTTTGGATGACAACACCCTACAGGGGTCTTTGGACCAGGCCCCATTCCAGCCACATTTATTATATCATTAGATTGGTCTCCTCTGGCACATCCATAAATGCTCACATTTCTTCCTCAAAGATCCCACAAGAACCACGCAGGACAGAAAGAATGTGGTAGAATATTCTGGATTCCCTCCTGCCTGTTCAGTGGCACATCTTGCACTGTAATTTCTCCTTTTTGCACAGAGAGCACCCCAGGGCCACCCATGCAGATGTTGGTCTCAGCTCAGGCCAACGCGGTGTAGATAAACGTCTTGTAGCAGAATTGTGTGTAGCCCACCAGCAGCCGGCGGGGGCTGCCTGAGCCCCTGAGCTCTCGGTGCCAGTGTTGGGGGCGCCGCACGGCCTCCACGGGACTGGAGCTTTGTGACACCAGGGCCCCCAGGAGGGTGTTTGAGGCCCCTGTGGTGGGAAGAGCCCATCCTATTTAGGATCTGTCGTACAGTGAGCTGACGGAGCCTCTGAGCAGCCTCCCCCCACCCCCCTGCCTGACGCTTCTCTCCCAGCCCTGGGGGCTCTCAGGCCTTCTGTTTATCCACCAGCCCTGGCCGCGTCCACCCCTCAAAGCTCACTGTGAAGCAGGAGGAGCGCCAGGTGAGCAGGCAGGACCCCAGATCGGTGCCATGATGGCAGAGCGGGGCAGGAGAGGCTTCAAGGACGAGCACACAGCCCAGAGGGACAAAGCTCAAAGGAGCCCCCCAGAACTGGGAGATGGAGCACTCCTTCCGGTGGGGGGTGAGAGATGGAAGGAGCCGGCGTCAGGCAAGGCCAGAGACCTGCTTTTCTGTAAAGGGCCAGACAGCAAAGGCTTAGGTGTGGAGGGCCGTGTGGCCTCTGCAGCCACCTGCCAGCGCTGCCACTGCAGCACAATGGGACGGGCTGTGTGCCAATAAAACTTTATTTACAAAACCAGGCGGTGGGCCATGGTGACCTGGATCTAAACCAGAGATGACAAAGAGGGAGCCGCGGGGGGCCTGAGATCGGGGACAGAAGGGACACTGAGAGGCAGGGGTCTCGTTTAGCCCCAGGGTGACTGAAAACAGAGTCAGCCCAATGTGGCCCCTGTCCTGCCCCCACCCCCCAATTTCATGTGAGCTTTGGAGGAGGAGTAACTGGGAGTGCAAAGGGAAGCGTGTACCTGGCAGAAGACGAGGTGGGGAGTTCCCTCCCAGCCAAGGAGAGTCCCAGACAAAACAGAAAGGCCAGGAAGGAAGTGGGGTCCCGAAAGGCTCTGGATTTAAAAAGTGGAGAGAAGGAGATTCTTGGCCCCAAGCCCAAGCTTTCTGGGTCATGGAACAAAGGTCAGTGTCACCCTGCAGTCTGGCCAGGCCCCCAGCCTCGGTGTGGCTCAGGGACAGGCGGCCTTGGGGACAGAGTGCTCCAGCAAGCCAAGGCTCTGGGGCAGCAGAACGGCTGGTTTTAGTTTCTCGCTCCTTGACAGGGGTCCTGGGCTGCGCGTGGATTTGGGCTCCTGGAAGACGCAGCCGCCCCCCTGGTCTCTGCCCCAGACCAGCAGGAGACCTGTCCCGAGGACGCTGCAGCCCCTGGGGGCAGTTTCCCCGGCGTCCCCTGAGTACCCCCTGCTCGGCGACATCCACCTCTGCCAGGAAGAGCGACGAGACCGGGAAGGATGGAGCTGGCCTGGGAGCTCCCCAGCCCTTGACCTCCAGGTGTGAGAGAGGCACTGCCAGCCGAGCTGCCAGTTGTCTGGACAGGAAAATGGGTCAGAGGCACATTTCGGGAAACGAGCGCATGCCGTTTTGGCCTCAGGCACAGGAAGTGGAAAGTAGGTCCCAGGGTGAGGCTCCGGTTAGGAAGGATCATCCTGTTTCAACAAGAGGGGAGAGGCGTGTTGATGCCCAAGTGGAGAGCACAAAGAGGGGGCGCCCGCCCCGGCCAGGGGGTTGGCCGAGAAGGAGAACGAGGAGGAGGCGGCCAGGTGAAAGACCCGCTGAGTTCCTGAGCGCGGGCCTGGCGAGCGTGGGTGCGAGCTTACTGCCATTTTCTGGCTTACGGACAGGAGAGATCAGTGCTAAAGGCAGAGGGCTGACGAGCTCGGGTCCAGTCGCTGAGCTCCGCGGGGCCTCGGGAAGCCCTGCCCTGGGCGGCGGGGTCTCGGCGGGTGAAGAAGCCACTGAGGCCAGCTCTGGCTTTGCGAAGAGCCGTCTGCTCCAACATCACCAGGCCCCAGGCCGCCCGGGGACTTGTCATGTGTCCAGGGGAGCGGGGCAGCTCTCGGCCCCAAACGTGCAGGGAGAAGAAACCAGCAGGAAAGGAAAACGAGTGCACCCCCCTTTTACTTACTGAGAAAGCCTGTTTCAAAAAGGTTTAAATGAATAAATCAAAAAGAAAATTAAAAAATATTTAAAAAAATAAACGAATAAATCATTTGCGTGTTCCAGCTTCTTTAAAGGACCAGCTTCCCAAAGGGTGAGGATGGCGTCTTAGCAGTGACAGCCAACCCCACCGCAATCAATCTGCTGAAGCTCAAATAGCAAAATCGGCTGGTTTCCCCTCAAGCCGGGATTGTGCAGCCGGTGACAGTGGGTGGCCGGGGTCTCAAGCTCAGGACCGCCATGTTCCCAGGTGTGACCACTCCAGGCCTGTCTTCTCACCTGTAAGGTACGGCTGGCAATGGGAAAACGGAGGCCCCCAAGAGGGGTTCAAGGTCAAGCAGATGGGGGTGCCCAAGGACGTGCAGAACGCTGGGCTGGCTAACGGCACTTGCCAGGGTTCACGCACTCGGCACGGGCTGATTAGGTGGGTGGTTGATGGCACCGTCACCCAGGATTGTCACTGTTCTTCTCCCCCCAATCATCCGTGTGCTTTTGAGAGCTGGAGCCGTGTCTCACCCACGTCCGCGTCCCCGTGGAGTGGCCCAGTTTCTCGTACATGGTAGGTGTGCAATCAATGGTCAATGAATTGGAGAATAAATGGATAGTGCCTCTTACCTGATGCCTCTGAAATGTGGTTAGTAAGTCTAAAATTCTAAATAAACTATTCAGGCTAAAGAGGTTGCAGGGTCTTTTTCCAACAAATGATCCTTGAGACACCTCTTTCACAAGTATTCAGAAGGTTTGTGTCTGCCAGCCACTCAACAAAGCGATGTTTGATGCTTTAACTGCTACAGGTGCACACGTCCTTGGTGAACGCCTACGGTTTCTGGCACTTAAGGTGCTTGCAGCAAGCACTCGAATGAATGACTGAATGAATGAGTGAATGAATGACAAACGAATGAACAAAAGTTGCTTTTCACAAAACTGCACTGCCTACAGGTGTGTCCCTTAGCCTGTGAGCTCCCAGAGGGCAGGAGGCAGTTCACACTTGCTCTCTACCCCCTGGAGCTCTCATGATGCATTATTTTCCTGCAGAAACCGACACACTGTGCCCACACTAAAATTAGGCCACTGTGATTCTGGCAGGTGACACATGCAAAGCCCCTCTGACAACGAGACCCAACAAGACCCTCCACTCTGGCCAGTGTCCCATCTGCATACGTGTGGCTCTGAGCCCCACAGAACAGCAGGTGGCTGCTCGTTAGGATGTGGCAGGAGGAAAGTGCCAGCCCTGGCCCCCGCCCCCTGCCTGGCGCTGCTGCCCACGCCTGCAGACCCAGGCCCGCCTTCCTCGGTGGGTGCCAATCTGCCGAGCTCTCGCTGCAGATGTTACAAGGACGGCCAGGGTGACAGTTACACACCCATCGCCTGCCCCGATCTCGGTGAGCTGGGCCCCTGACACACGCCTCTTTGAGCTATTGAAAGTGTGGATTTCCAAGCAAAAGGGGGTGTTTGCACTCCCCGTCCTCCCCCTCTGGTGCCTTAAGGCTTTCTGACAGGCTTGTAAGACCCACAGGGGCAGCCCTGCAGGGAAGGACTTGATTCCATCGAAAATCTCATCCCACATGGCTCGGGGCTTGCCCAGCTTCCCGGGGATAGCTCAGCCTGTCTTGGATCTGGGAAGCCACACACGGAACATCTTCCCCGCTGCTGGCCAGCGTCTGTGTGTGCCAGCTCTGTGGCTGCCGCCGCCTGCAGGAAGAGGACATGGACTTGGACGGTGAACACACGACGCTGATGCTTCGCTTCTGGAACCTCCAGATGTCACACCTCAGTCCGCAATTTCTCTTTTTGCAGCTCACGCCTACTGAAAAAGCTCTCATGGAAGGTAAACCAAACCATTACAATTCCATCAACAGATCCCCGCAGCCCTCCCCTTCTTTCCCTCCCTCCCTTCCTTCCTTCTGTCCTCCCTCCCTCCCTTCATTTCTTTCTCCTCTCTCTTTTTCTGTTGCAAAAGCTTTTAAATTAGCAAATAAATTAAATTGCTTGTCTCAGCTTCCTAAAAGGACCAAATGCAAATATATAAGACTCACTGGATTTTTATAAAATTTTCCAAAGCATTTGTATTTCACTCAAATCACCTCTGTAAACAATGGGGGGGTGGGGCTCTGTCAGCTTCAGAGTGCAGCAGGCACAGGTGGGCTCCTAAGCCCCCCTTTTCTAGACATGCCACCTTGGGAAAGTCCTTCACCCTCTCTGAAGCCCGTGTCCCTCATGTAAAAAGAGAAGGACAATTATCTCAGGTCTACAGTGAGGAGGCAAAAGCCTACCAGATGGAAACATCTAACACAGCATCTGGCCAAGACAAGGTGCTTGCTCCAAGGAGCCTTCTCTAACGAGAGAAGCTGCCATGGAGTCAAGGGCTGATTTCCTCTTCCACCTCAAGTCCCCAACTCCAAGAATCAGAAAGGGACTGGGCAATTGTCTGGCCTCCTTCCCATATGGGGAAATTGAGATTCAGGCAGGCCAAGGAGCTTCTGTGGTCCCCCAAAGATGCTAACATCCGAACCCCAGAAGCGGTGAATACGTGACCTTACATGTCAAAAGGGACTTTGCAGAGGTGATTGTGGTTAAGGAAGTCAAGATGTGGTTATCCAGGTGGGCCTAACATAGTCACACAAATCCTTAAAAACTGAGAGCCTTCCTGGCTGTGGTCAGAAAGCAATATGACTATGGAATAATGGTCAAAGAGATTACACGTTATTGGCTTTGAAGATGGAGAAGGGACCATGAGTCAAGGAATGTGGGAAGGCTCTGGAAACTGGAAAAGGGAACGCAGCTCTGGAAAATCCTTGATTTTAGCCAAGTAAGACCCGTGTTGGACTTCTATCTCCAGAATGGCACGAGAATAAGTTTGTGATCATTTGTTGCAGCAGCCCTAGGAAATGAGTCTAGATTCCCAAGCCCCAGTCTAGTGTTTGTCCTCCAGAGTGTGCATTTCTTTTTCCTCCCAAAGTGGCTACAAAGAGTGGCTCCAGCAGCTGTTATGCCCCTCTTCTCTCAGGGAGCTAGCTCATAGCACAAAGGCTCTCATCACTGCTCCCAGCCACCATGCTCAGTCAAGTGTTCGCTTGTTCATTATTCAGGAGATATTTACTGAGCATACACTCTGTTCCAGGCAGTGCCAGGCACTGGGGATACAGCCATGAACTCTCACGCGAAGTCCATGCCCCTGTGGCTCCCATTTCTGAGGATGACCAACCCCTGCAGGCACCCAGCTGCTCCACGCAGGCTCAGTGGATGAATGGATGAACAAAGTGTGTTTTATTAGAAACTCCAGGACTCAGTCCCTCTACCAAAGAACTTATTGAATTGGTAGGAACTGTCTGAATCAATTATTTGAAACTTTGGAGCCCAGTGGATCACTGTGCAGCAGCTGGGGAGGAGCTGAAAGGAATCGCTAAAAAACTGCGGTAAATACCAGTGAATCTGACCCTCCAGGCAACAGCTATGATGCCTCGTCTCCCAACTGTGGGGCAGGCAGCAGTGGGGGCTGTGACTCAGGTTCCTGGTGCAGCTTGCTGGTGCCAGGGCGGGCTATGAGGACCCAAGACTCTGAAATCACTGGTGTGTGGGCTGATGGCTGACAGCTGACCACTGCTTCTAATCAGCTACTTCAGATCCCTGGGGGACTGGTTATTGGGGTGACCATTGCTCCAAACACCCTCAGGTAAAAGAGGCAAAGGAGTCTTAAAGAGGGAATGCCTATTTCTTTCTCTTTTCTCTTTCCATTTCCCATTTGGGAGCAAAAATGTGTGGAAAACTCACAAGTTGACAGCTCAAGAAAGAAAGAAAGAAAGAGAGAAAGAAAGAAAGAAAGAGAGAGAAAGACAGACAGAGAGAGAGAAAGAAAGAGAGAGAGAAAGAAGATAGAAAGAGAGAGAGAGAGAGAAAGAAAGAGAGAGAGAAAGACAGACAGAGAGAAAGAAAGAGAAAGAGAGAGAAAGAAAGAAGGAAAGAAGAAAGAGAGAGAAAGATAGAAAGAGAGAAAGAGAGAGGAAAGAAAAAAGAAAGAGAAAGAGAAGGAGAGAGAAAGAGAGAAAGAGAGAGAAAGGGAAAGAGAAAGAGA
>JAQZBX010064469.1:0-16508 GCA_029593785.1 Cabassous unicinctus | reverse complement strand
TTATCTATCTGTCTTGGTTTTCTAGGGTTGCTCTAACAAAGAACTACAAACTTGGTGGATTAAAACAATAGAAATCTACTGTCTCACAGTTCCGGAGCTTAGAAGTCTAAAATCAAAGAGTTGGAAAGAATTCCTTCTTTCCTCTTCCTAGCTTCTGGTAATTTGCTGGCAAACCTCAACATTCCATGGCTTGCTACTGCAGGAATTCAACCTTTGCTTCCATAGTCACATGGCCCTCTCTCTTGTGTCTCATTGTCTCTGTGTCCACAATTCCCTCTTCTTTTATTTTTTTAAAGCAAATCAATTTTATGTTAATAAAGCATACAATTCATCCAAAGTGTACAATCAATGGTATTTGGTATAATCACATAGTTGTGTGTTCATCATTTCAATCATTATTAGAGCATTTTCATTATTTTGATAATAATAATAATAAACAAAAATCAGACAAACAAGAAAATCCCTCACTTCTCAATTTCTCTATGTTTCCCCTGCTGTACATAGCTGCTAGTTCTGGCTATTCTTTTTTTTTTTTAAAGATTTATTTATTTATTTATCTCCCCACTCCCCCCTCATTGTCTCCTCTCTGTGTCCATTTTGCTATGTGTTCTTCTCTGTCTACTTATCTTCTCTTTAGGTGGCACTGGGAACTGATCCTGGGAACTTCTGGAGTGGGAGAGAGGTGCTCAATCTCTTGCGCCGCCTCAGCTCCCAGGTCTGCTGCTTCTCTTATTGTCTCTCCTCTGTGTCTCTTTTTGTTGCATCATCTTGCTGTGCCAGCTTTCTGTGCGGGCCAGCACTCTGCTCGGGCCAGCACTCCTGAACAGGTCAGTACTCCTGCGAGGGCCAGCACTCCATTCAGGTCAACACTCCACGTGGGCCAGCTCTCCGTGTGGGCCAGCTCTCCGCTCGGGCCAGCTTGCTGTGTGGGCCAGCTTGCCTTCACCAGGAGGCTTCAAGAATCAAGCCCTGGACCTCCTATATGGGAGGTCCAATCACTTGAGCCACATCTGCTTCCCGTTCTGGCTGTTCTTACACAATTATTTATTTGTTTATTAAGCAGTTTTACTGAGATATATTCACATACCATATGATCTATCCAAAACGTATAATCACAATGTTGTACTTTCATCATCTCAAAAATTTTAGAACAATTTCATTACTCCAAAAAAAAGACACCATACCCCTTAGCATTCTTTCTAAGAATGCTTCATAAGTTGATTTATGTTCATAAGTTGATTCATCTTCATAAGTTGATTTATGTTTACATTTTAAATAAGTGGAATCATACAATATGTAGTACTCTGTGTCTGTTCTCCTTCACTTAGTATAATGCTTTTTTTTCTGATATTAACATTTTGTAGTATTAACCTACATTTGTTCAGCTTCAAAGAAAAACAGTCTCACATATGCAATTTTACCCATATTCATATTTCACATAATATATTTATGTTTCACACAATATATTTAGCTCATAATAGTGCAATCATACAGTATTTGTCCTTTTGTGTCTACCTGCTTCACTCAGCATAATGTCTTCCAGGTTCTTCCATGTTGTTATATGTTTCACGACTTCATTTCTTCTTACTGCTGCATAATATTCCATCATGGGTATACACCACAATTTGTTTATCCATTTATCAGTTAATGGACATCTGGGTTGTTTCCAGCTGTTGGCTATCGTGAATAATGGGGCTATGAACATCGGTGTGCAGATATCTATTCGTGTCACTGCTCTCAGTTCTTCTGGGTATATATCTAGCAGTGGTATTGCCAGGTCCCATGGCAAGTCTATATTTAACTTCATTAGGAACTGCCAAATAGTCTTCCACAGTGGCTGTACCATTCTGCATTCCCACCAACAGTGAATAAGCGTTCCTATTTCTCCACATCCTCTCCAACATTTACAATCTTCTGAGTTTTTAATAGTGGCCAGTCTAATAGATGTGAAATGACATCTCGTTGTAGTTTTGATTTGCATCTCCCTAATCACTAGTGAAATTTCCCTCTTCTTATAAGGACACAAGTCTTAGTGGATTTAGGGCCCACCCTAATTCACTTTGATCTCATCTTAACTAATTCCATCTGCAATGACCTTATTTCTAATTAAGATCACATTCATGACACTGGGGTTAGATTTCAACATATCTTTTTAGGGACATGATTCAACCTATAACACTATCTTTTAGGATTTTTGTAAAAAACAAAAGAGATAGCAATCCTGTAAAAAAGCAGTGAGCTCAAACTCCATATAATAAAAATGTGACAAGTGTAATACCATAAATGAAAATTTCTTCATGGATAAAATGGGAAAAGACAAAAGACAAACTGGGAACATGTTTTCCATATATACTGTAAACAATTTCGTAAATATAGAATGAGCACTTATAAATCTATATACAAAAAAATAAGTAACCAATCCAATAGAAAAATGGCTAAAAGTGTTAGCAAGAGCAAAAGAAATACAAATGGGTTTAACATATAAAAAGATGCTCAACCACACTTGTAGTAAAAAGAAATGCAAATTAAAACCTCAATGAAATATGTTTTTCCACCTATTAAATTAAAGAAGATCAAAAAGTAGGATAATGCATTCTGTTAGTAAGCAAGTCAGGAAATCTGAGCTCTCTTACATCCTTGACTGCGATATAAATTGGTACAATCTATTTGGAATAAAATTTAACAATAGCTAATAAAATAAAAATGCACATTCTCTCTGGCCAACCAATGGGACTAATTTCCTAGTTATACTTACACATATGGACAAAGGTGCATGTAAAAAGGTATTTATTACAGCATCATTTGCAGATTCAAAAGATGGGAAACAATCTAAGTTGCTGCCAATATCAAATTCATGTTGAGGCTTTGCACCTTGCAACCCAGTGAAGGTGGAACTGAGTTTCTCAGAATTCCCTTCTTTGTAAGTTTCTGGGTTAGGGTTCACCATGAAAGAAATGTGCACGATTTGAAAGGCAGAGTGAAGTGGTAGCATTTATTTGGTTCTGAAGGCTGGTGCATGGTAGGGGCTCATGCAGCTCACATGCATCTGAAACTTTTTAACTTTTTCACCTGGGTAGCTCCTCAGACCCCTGCTGGATGACCTCTTGCAGCTTCTCTGGAACCTGGGTTAGGTTATGAGTTCATCTTCGTGAAAAGGGTATCAGCTTACCCTGAAGGAACAATAAAGGTGGTGAGAGAAAGGCATGATTCCCTTTATCCTCATGGTATCAGTTTGTGTCCTTGGTCTCCCCCACTTTATGTCCATCGCCCACCATGCTGATGTCAGACTCTGCAGCAGGTATGGTTAACAGAGTTACCTAGGCTGCCTAACCAGGTCTAATTCTGATTACTCATAGTGGTCCTGCCTTCTCTGATCAACCCCCTGCTGACACAATTAGTTAAATAAATCAGGCAATGCCCATTCACCCTGAGAGATGCTATAGCCAACAAAAATAATGAGGTAGACCTATATATGGGCAATTTCCAAGATTTGGACTAATAAGTGAAAAAAGTGAGGTGCTGGAAAATGTATATTGCATATTACTTTTTGGAGAAAAAAGGTGAGGAAGTGCACACACATACACAACACTAATTCACATACATGCATATCATAGACTATGGTTAGAAGGCTACATAAGGAACTGGTAATTCCCCTCTGGGGAATAGAACTGGGAATGAGAGTGTCTTGGTTTCTCAGGGATGCTAGGACAGATACCACACACTGGGCTGTCTTAAACATGGTTTTGGAGGCTAGAAGTCCAATATCAAGGTCTTTGCAGGACATGCTTTCTCCTGGGGTCTGTAGCATTGTGGCAATCCTCTGTCAAACGGCAACATCTTTCTCCTTTTGTCTATTCCTCTGATTTTCACAACTTCTGGCTTCTACTGACTGATTGAGTGTGAATTTCCTTTGCTTATAAGGACTCTGGTCATATGGATTAAGGCCCACCCATATTCAAATTGGCCTCATCTAAATAGGATTTTTCAAGATCCTAGTCACAAATGAATCTACACCTTAACTAATAATAACTCTTCAAAAGTCCTATTACAAACCCACAGGAAGGCAGATTATGACCTGAACATGTCTTATGTGGAGGCATGACTCAATCTCCAACAGGGAGGAAGAATTACATTTCATTTTGTTTTGTGCTGTTTGATTTTTTTCCATGTATATGTATTCATGTTTTTTGAATAACAATAATGACAGTTTAAAAATGAATAGCTCATTGAAATTGTGCACAAATCCCCTGAGCACAAGAGGTGCTAAATCTCAGTAAACCTCAACTGCCGTTCACTCCTTGGGGTGTATCTCTTATACAACCTTCTATGTGGATTCAGCCCAGGTTTCTTTCATCTAAGGAGACAAGATGATGGTTTGAGCAATGTTACAGACACAATGAATAGAATAGAGCAGGAAATGTGTAGGTGTTCACAGACTTTAATCAATCTGAGAGCCAATAATGCATCTAAAAATAAAGGCATTGCAACAAATGAGTTTAGTGGTTGGAATGGGAAGGAAAGAGGCATTGTGAAGGAAAAAATATTTCAATAGCTTGTTGTTGAGAAAAGCAAAGAAAGGGGAAATCTTTAAGCATAATAAGGATGGAGGGTGGAGAGAAATATTTCCTGTGGCTGTCAGCTTTCCATATTTTACTTATGCTTCCCTGGAAAAGGAAGAATATAGATATATGCTATCTGAAAATTTGAATTGCCTGTAATGTAATAAAAACATTGAAAGGTGAATTCTGCTTCATATTTAACTACAAAGTTTATATGTGTATGTGTTTGTGTGTTTTGTGTGAGTGTGTGTGTACACTAGAACCTTAGGAATGCAATTCTTTTTTATTTATAAGAATAGAAAGAGGTTTCTCTGAAGTCACAATGAGCAGGCTATGCAATGTGGTTCAGAGTATTCTGGCAAAAATATTTATGCCAGACTATAAATTTGTGAAATAGTCACTCACAAATATAAAATACTCTGGTATAAATATAACCTTAAAAAAAAAACTCATTGCCTTGAACAAGGCATATTTTTGGTTAACTGGTTGTAGGAATAAAAGTCATATATTATGGACTGTAGGCAGAGAAAACTAAATTCTCACCTCCTACAATGTTACAGCATTGGGAAAGTATCTGCTCCCTTCAAATCACTTCCTCTGAGCTATTCCAGTGGGATTTTAGCAACATGACCTCAGAACACAAGTGCCATTCGTCCTTCTCCCTCCCTTACATTGCTACCACCCCTACAAATAAAGTGGGTTATTTTCAGAGAAAATATTGGGCAGATGAACTCCAAAGATTGCAGTAAAGAAGAAGGAAGGACAGATATAAGAGAGGAAGAGTTATGCCTCAAATGTGAATTAATGATTGGCAAAATGATCTGAGACCACAAAGCCCACTGCGTTGTACTCCTGCCTGCTTTCAAGGCTTCCCTTTCAGCTTGGTCTCAACCCAGAACTGTAAAGGGAAGCAAAGTGAATAACAGACAAGAATGATATTTCAGAAATGAAGCAAAATGGTTTAAAATGCTTGTAACACCATAATTGTTCTCTGAAGACCAACGTACACAATGGCCTTTCATCCCTCAACATCTAAACAGAACTACATGTTATCTTTAGGAAAGAAATCTGCACACATCCCAAACTCCCATCTATAGACATTTCAAACAACTACTAATTTAAATCAAAGAGTTAAATCAGACCCATATATAACTGCAATCTTAGACCAGGATGTTTGCTTCTGTGCTAATTAGTGCTGGCAAACCAGACATCAAGCTTTCTAGGTGGAGTGTTCCTTTTTTAATAGTAATTGGTCAATGAGCATTTGAGAAAAGGGAAAAAGTAGGCAGTGTTTGCCCTCCTATGATATGTTATTAACTTTCATCTCATAAGCATCACCATCTTTATTATTGCCAAGCATTTGTAGACCACCATTCCTCCCCAATCTGTCTATAAGTGGGTTTACAAATGGATTAGAAACAGCAGAGAGGGATCACCTCAAGGGGAAACATGGGAACGTCTATATAAATCAGGATAGCTTGATACTATGGTTTAAGACCAACCATAAAGAATGACTTACTTGCTCGAGGTTACAGGGGGTATTAGGTAAGCAAAGGACATTTCCTTCTCCTGGCTACAAGGTCAATATTGGCCTCATTGGTTGAGGTTAATGAGTCAAGAATCCAGAGGGAGAGCCACTGAAAGCCTAATGCACAACTTTCTTTTCTGGAAGAAGACTAAATCAAGTCCCAGCATGGGCTTTCCTGGTCTCTCTGAGTCTTGTCAGCAGTACAGCAGCAGCCCCAGAGAAGAGACCCCGAACTCAAATGACACCACAAAATGACCTTCCCATGCCCACAGATCCATCAGGACCCAGCAGGTCTGCATTTCTATCCTTCTCTTCTGACAAATAAATCTTTGTCTTTTATTACAGGTCCAAGAACACAAACCAGTTTGCTTTTATGCAAACGTTGTAAAGCTTATAGGCCCAGGGTTACCACCTGTGGCACCTTACCAGCTGTAACTTCTCAAGGATTTGAGGTTCTTCTCAAAGCCACATATATCCAGGTACTGTCAGGTGATACCCTCCTGAGCCCCCTCAACTTATCAAGTGTCCAACCCATCCCCATAAAAAGTTGTGCTGAAAAGAACCAACAATCTCCTGTCACTCTTGGTTTATAGAAAACGTTGATCAATCTACTTTATCTAATTCTGGGCTATTAGAATTGAATTTCTTCAGGGCAGTTATGAGAGATGCCAATTTTTAATGAAAATTGTACTTGATATTTACTATATTTAGATTTAGACCTTTTCTTCATGGTATTTGGTGAATTTTGCTAGCAAACCGCATAGTTTTTTAAAATGCCTAATAACGATTATAATAGGATATCTCTCACACACACACACATACAGCAAAAATAAACATTTATTTTAGAAAATATTCTTAAAACTCTAAAGGTAACTGGGCTCCTACCCAGCAACTAGAGAAATATAGTGCAATACTTCTCAAATTAACTTGCATAGAATCTTGCAGAGATCTTGTCAAAATGCAGATTCTGACTCTGTCTCGATATGTCTGGGATAAGACCTGAGATTTTGCATTTCTAAACACCAGGATGACATCTGTGCTGTAGATTTGCAGCCCACACTTCCAGTGGCAAGGAGGTGGATGGTTCCATTACCTTTCAAATTCTAAATCTGAGAGACTTGCCCCGGTCAAAGCACATACGTGGATATTGCCCTGGCAATGATTCCTCATGGCTCATGATCAGATATAATTAGAGCAGCACCTCTCCTTGACAACCCCACTGCTCACAGAGCACTGAGGGTAGAGACGTCTCACCGGAGAACTGGATTTTGCTGGAAACAAAGCTGTCGAGTAGCAACAGATCAGCCTTGTTTTCCCCACACACACCTGGGTATCCTGCATTGATCATATTTTGCCTTGCTCCAAACAGAATGCAAAGTTAGAATTTGTTGTAAAGCCCCAAAAGCCAATTCTCTAGATTTTAGAGACAACGAAGAAGCTAAAGCAGAGGGAACTGGGGTCCTGTGGAGCGCTGGAATATGCTTCAACAGAGATCATCATCATTAAGGGAACACATGTGGAGCTGGGGTAGTGCTTTGGGGCCAGGGGGGATTTCAGAGCTGATACAGATTAATTCCAGGTGTTCAGAGTCTGGTGGGGAGGAAGGGGAGGTGACCACAGTTAGAGCTGACGAACCAGCGCATACATATGGAAGGTGAAATTCAGAAATGGCTTTCACTGGGGAAGGCAACTGCGAAGTAGCAGTAAACGAGGTTTTGTAGGTACAAATCCAGTAAGCCTTGGGGACACAACTGAAAGAACAGAAGAAAGAAAGAAACAGAAGCAGAAACAAACCAGAATCACTCAGAATGTCCCCTCCTAGCAGAGGATGGTTTCTTGTTGAATAGCCTATTCAGGGCTTACCATTACTTGACCATAGTTTCACATGCTGCCCCTGAACGGACTGATGGAATGTTTTGGTATGTGTGCATCTCATCCCTGTGGAAGCCAGGTAAATAAAAAGCTGTGATGCTTAGGGTGTTTGAAGAAATTCTACCTTCAGCTAATGGCATTCTTTAATCAGAAGTGGAAGTGACAAAATGAAGCTTAACTTGGATTTCTAATAAGGTCTGTGGCTCCATGGACAATTCTCCATGAAAATGTACATACCCTCAAGCATGTAGGCTAAGATCTCTTAAACCAGATTTAAAAAGGGAGTTTAGAAATAATTCCTGAAGTTTGTTTTCCCTGAAGCTCCAACTTTAGGGTAGAGCTCTTACAATCTCCCTTCTTATCTCCGCGTCCCCTTGCAGAAGCCTTTGATTATTCTTGCACCAAAAAGAGTCAGAGAAAGACTTGTTATTGCCTCAGAAGCTCCTGGCGCTACCTTCTTCCAAGGACTCAAAGAGAGAACTAAACAACCACGTAGTTTATGCGTAAGAATGAAATTAGCCCATTTTTTTCTTAATGGGGAGAGAATGGAGAAGTTAAAGCTCTCTCCTGCTGTAACAAACCAAAGTGTGTGGTGGTAAACAACCTTTCTTTGACAATTTACTTTGCTCAAATCCAAAGTTGTTTCATTATAGCCCAAGATTTCCTCAGAGGAATTCTGTAGTTTTGCTGCAAATACCATTTGCATTTTCTCATAGACTCACTATCAAGTTTCCTGCAGGAGAGTTTCAAAAGATCTTTGCATGGTGCAGAAGCTAATGACTGCACACCCCAGGAGCCTCTGCTCAGAAAATGTTCTCCCTGCAATGACTTGCAGAAGCTCACAGTCTACCTCTTGGAACTGTCTCAAATGTGATAATTAAAGCCATAGGCATTTTCATGTGACGTGGAGGTGTATCTCAGTGACGAGTATACCAGATTCTTGGATTTCAGTGTGCAAAATGCAATGCAGTCACAGGAAAACACTTATCTTCATAATGAAAGGCCAAACTAGAATTTAAGTAGGAAATAAAACAGCATTCTAGAGTAATCACACCAAGACTGGGATTCAAGTCTTTCCTGCTAACAGCTCATAATGGTTTGGTGGAAGTGCACGATGCAATAGTAAGAACATTAGTTTTGCAATTAGAGATCAGAATTTAAATCTATGTGCTACCATTGACTAGCCAATGCATCCTTGCAAAAGCCATCTAACCTCTGTGAGCCTCGGTAACCTCACCTGTAAAATGGGTATAATCATATCTACAAGATCTAGTTCACTGAGAGGGTTTAACGGGATAACATAAAAGTCTGTGAAGCAATGTAGTCTCAAAAGGAAGCCACTTCTGGATCGCTCCAAAATAATTTATAATTTCAAAGAACAGGAAAGTGAGGCAGGATAATTAAGTGACTTGCTTATATTACTCTAGAGACAATGGAAGCAGGAGAGAAAAAAAAACATATATATATATATACACCTTTGCCTTTTGATATAAACGATAAAGAATTAGGAAAACCAGATGTGATTGTGGCAGAGGGCCTGATGAGAGTTTGTTCATTTTAGTTTGGCTTAGATTTTTAGACCTGGAAGTTATTTCAGAGGAGCTTTAGTACAAATGCCATTTTATGTGAAAATTTAAGCCCTCCAAGATTAAACTTGAGTGTTCATACACCTTAAATAGTGGCAGGATGTGGAATAGAGTCCACGTTTTCTGATCCATATTTAATGCTATTTCTATCATAACTTCCTCTGCTCACTGACTCCCCTAGTACATGGCCGTGAGAATATCAGATCCTCTGATTCCCACAAAGTCCAGGACAGATCTGACTTCTTGGCCTCACTCTACCACTAACTTACAGTATAAGTTTGGCAATTTTCTTAATGCCTCTAGATCAATTTCCTCATCAATTTCCTCTTTCCATCATCAAACTCCTTCTGGTGGCTTGGAGTTACGTGTCTCAGAAAAACACATTGTTAGTCCATTCCTGTGGGTGTGAACCCATTGTAAGTAGGACCTTATGATGAGGTTACTTCAGTTAAGGTGTGGCCAACTGAATTAGGATGGGTCTTAATCCTATTACTAGAGGCCTGATAGAGAAGCCCACAGAGAGGAGCCTTGGGGAGCAGCCAGGAAGATATCAATGGAACCAGGAGGATAAAGGAGAGGCCGCCATGTGCATTGCCATGTGACAGAAAAGCCAAGATCCAAGGATGGCTAGCAGCTAGCCCTAGAATGCCACCATCTTTGGGTCAAAAGCATTGCCTTGCTGACACTTCATTTTTGGACTTCTCCTGGCCTCTAAATGGTGAGTCAATACATCCCAGTTGTTTAAGTCAACTGGGAAACTAAAATACCCTTAAGTTAAAGGGGCTTGATTAGTTTAGCAATGGCCTGATCATGTCAGACGTTACTAATTCATCACAGCATTATCCTGTTGAGATCAGGCTTGATCTCAGAATCTTTTTCAACACAGACTTTTCTTTCCACATCCCATCAGAAAATCCCAAGGGTTTGACATTCCAGTTATGTTCAGTATCTGGCCAATCCTCACAGCCTCCCCTCCTTCCTCTTTAGTCCAAGCCATCAAAATCCCTTGCCTGGATGTTTGCAGTGGCCTCCTGATTAGAGTGTGTCGTTCTTAAAACCCTCTTATGGTTTCCCCAACACTTAGACTGAAACTCCAATTACAGTGGCTCTCTAAGACATGCTTCCCACTCACACCTCTGCTACCTGGCTGGCCTAATCTTCCGCCACTCTCCGTCTTGCTCTGTGTCCGCCATGCTTCTCCTAGAACACTTTAGGCCCTAGCATGTTTGCACTTTTCTCTTTACCTGGAATGTTCTCCACCTGATGTCCACCCAGCTCTCTCCCTTACCTCCTTCAGATATTTTCTCAGCTCTCTCCTCATTGAGGCTTGACCTGGACACGGAGTCTAAAATGTCACCATTCACCTAAGACTTCAATGTTCTCTATCTCCTTTCCCTCATTTAGTTTTCTCCTTGGCTCCTAAGATATCCAATGCACAGTAGAATTACCTACTTGTCTTAGCCATTGTGCATCTCCACCCTAGATTTCTTTACTGCTTTATCCCCAACTCTGAGATCCGTACTTGACATCTCTTGGGCATCTATAAATAGGTGTTGGATGAATGAAGGAATGATGAATTGGTAAAAAGGTAAACCATAACCCAGTTTTACATTTGGAAACTTTCAAGGTAACTATTATTAGGCTCAGTCCACATGCAACACATTTTCCTCCCATTCTCATTGTCTGCCATTGCTTCTCACCCCAATGGATTTTCCAGACTTTCAGGGAATTTAGCCTGAAAGATCCTCTGTGAAAGTTTATATATAAAACAAAAACCTACATCTTTTTCATTCCAAATTGTCATGTTGGTATTGGTGACTTCTGGGGTGACAAACTTTCAGGTATGAAATTGATGACATGTACTAAGTGTTGAATGGAAGAGACCTAAGGAATTTAACAGGGTGTTAATCTGTAAAAGGTGAAGGTAATAAAACAAATGCAATGATAATCTAAGGCAATATGTAAAACTAAAATATTAGCCTTGAGTTGTATAGTTTTAAAAAAAATTATTTATCAAATCCAAATTATTTTAATCCATTCACATTAAAAATTATATTTATCACTTTAAAAATGCTGCCTTTCAGTTTTATCTGAGAATACACAATATTCTTAGAAAATAACAATCCCTAAACCCAAATAGAGAGGAATGCAAAGTATGACAGTTAAAAAACTCATAATGATGGGATGCAGGTGTAGCTCAGTGGTTGTGCATCTGCAGCCCATGTACGAGGTCCCAGGTTCAATCCCCGATTCCTCCTTTTAAAAAAAGATAAGCTAATAATAAAACCCTCTGCTCATGTGTGGAAAGCCTTCAGAGAATTGCACAAGACCTTCCATTGAGAAGGTACACTTTACACTTAAAAATCATGCAAAATCCTTATCTGCAGATGAAAACAAGAAAATGGAGTGACATAATTTCCTTTCAAATTAATGGCAAATAAAGACTTTCTTCTTCTGTACAGATTTGACCTCTGCTTGAAAATCTATAGCTAACTAACAAGGAAACAAGAGGGTGGGGAATTACAGAAAACTCAATTGAGATTCGGCATGAGTCGTGGTTTGCAAGAATTTCTGGCAGGGCCTTGAAACCCCATTTATGCCCTGTGTGACACAAGTACAAGTTTCACTGAGAATGCAATGTCAGTAATCAACAGTGAAATATTAAATTATGGCTTGGAGCTGAATGGGGACTCTTTATCAATTTTATTACTTTGGAAAATGTACACACACACGCACATTAATATTTTTCAGATCCTTTTCCCAAAATGTCTGGCAATGAGAAATGTATAAGATCGAAAATAACTTTGACACAAGGATATTTTGGGGTGGTAGAAACAGCCTAATCTTTTTTAACCTGCCATTAATGAATGGGCCATTTATCTACATTAGAAATATGAGCTTGGGTAATGAGATAATCCCACAATGAGTGAAGTGAGTAAATCTCCTTCAAGATGTAATTTGCATTTAATGTCTTGTCTGTAAAATAAACAAAGTCTCGTAAAAAAGTTTCATGGCACACAGTGAATTAACAAAATGCAGATAATCATTAGTGACCTTAGCAAGAAATGTTTCAATAGAATGGGGGAGGCAGAGCCTGATGAAAGTGTGTTGAAGAATGAGTGGGAGGAGACAAAATGGAGACAGCATAAGAAGCTGAAAATTGCTTGGAAGGCCTTACATTTTGTAATCACAGGAGTGCTGGAGTCCATTGAATGAGATGAAGCCAAGTCTCTAATTGAGAGTTAAAGGGGAAAAGTAACCGGAAATGTCAGCAAGAAAACAAACTACCTGGTCATGGGTCGTGATAGCGGACAGTCCAAGAGTGATAAGGCAGCAGCATGGGGACCAAAATTATTGAAGATGGTCTATTAAATCTGATTCAGACTACGCCAGGCAAGAAGTCCAAGGATGAAACAGCAGTGGAAGCTGAGATGAAGACAGGAAAATCCAAATTGAAGAGAACATCTAAAAATAAAAATGACCCTAAAAAAAGAAAATCTAGTCCAAGTAAGAAGGAATCGGAGTCTAAAAAGAGCAAGCTGACTCCCAAAAGGGACAGCCCTATAAAGCCCATAAAAATGGAAACTAGTATGGTTCAGAGAGGCCTGGACTTTAAGGAGCAAGTGGCTGAGGAGACAAATGGTGGCAGCAGGGCAAGGAATTTAGCTGATGACCAGCAGTGAAAACCAAGTGGAAAGTTTGCTCTGGGTGGATGAATATAAGCCATCCTCACTCAAGACCATAATTGGACGGCAAGGTGATCAGAGCTGTGCCAACAAATCCTCCGCTGGCTCCGAAACTGGCACAAGAGTCCACCTGAAGATAAAAAAACACGGAGCAAAGTTTGGTAAATTGGCCGGCAAGGAGGATGTCTCTAGTTTTAAAGCAGCATTGCTCTCAGGCCCTCCGGGTATTAGCAAAACAACCACAGCCTCTCTGGTTTGTCAGGAACTGGAATATAGCTATGTGGAACTGAATGCAAGTGACACTCGGAGTAAGACCAGTTTGAAGGAGATTGTTGCTGAATCACTGACTAATACCAGCATCAAAGGTTTTTATTCAAGTGGAGCAGCCCACTCGATAAGCACGAAACATGCTCTCATCTTGGATGAAGTAGATGGCATGGCAGGCAATGAAGACAGCGGAGGAATTCAGGAATTAATTGGCTTGATAAAACATACAACAATTCCTATTATTTGTATATGCAATGATAGAAATCATCCCAAGATTCGCTCTTTGGTTCATTATTGTTTTGATCTTTGTTTTCAAAGACCTCGAGTTGAACAGATCAAGGGTGCTATGATGTCTACTGCATTTAAAGAGGGCTTAAAAATTCCCCCTCCAGCTATGAATGAAATAATTTTGGGAGCTAACCAAGATATCAGACAGGTTTTACACAATCTGAGTATGTGGTGTGCACGAAGTAAGGCACTAACCTATGACCAAGACAAAGGAGATTCTAATAGGGCCAAAAAGGATGTCAAACTGGGCCCATTTGATGTTGCCTGGGAAGTATTTGCAGCTGGGGAGGAGACTGCTTATATGTCACTTATGGACAAATCAGATCTCTTTTTTCATGATTATTCAATAGCACCCCTCTTTGTCCAGCAGAACTACATACATGTAAAGCCCATAGCTGCAGGGGGTGACATGAAGAAGCACTTGATGCTTTTAAGCAGAGCAGCAGATAGCATATGTCATGGGGACCTAGTAGACAGCCAGATCCGGAGTAAGCAGAACTGGAGTCTTCTGCCCACACAGGCTATTTATGCCAGTGTTCTTCCTGGTGAGTTAATGAGGGAGTACATGACCCAATTTTCCACCTTCCCAAGCTGGTTGGGGAAGAACTCGTCTACGGGCAAACACGATCGTGTTGTTCAGGACTTAGCACTGCATATGAGTCTCAGAACTTACTCCAGCAAAAGGACCATAAACATGGATTATCTGTCACACATTAAGAGACGCACTTGTACAACCCTTGACTTCACGAAGAGTAGAAGGTGTAAAGGATGTTGTTGAACTCATGGACACATATTATTTGATGAAAGAAGACGTTGAGGATATCATGGAAATTAGCAGCTGGGGTGGCGGGAGGCAAACCTAGTCCTTTTTCCAAGCTGGATCCCAAGGTCAAAGCAGCCTTCACGATAAGGAAGCCCACCTTACTCCATAGTCACTTGAGGCAGTAAAGACATCTAGGTGCAGCACAGACCCAGCACTGGATTCTCAATTCAGTGAAGGGCTAAGTGAAGATGAATCTCAACCTGATGAGAAAGACCAAGGCTCTATGGAAAATGATGCTATGATCAAGAAAAAGACAAAATCTTCAAAGCCTTTCAAAACCAGAAAAAGATAAGGAATCCAAAAAAGGAAAAGGAAAAAGTTCGAAGAAATGAAACCGTTTCACTGGCAGCCACTTTTTACTCACCCTGCTGACCAGTCTATCTGGTCTAAAGAAAGCCTTATTTTTTTCCAGAGGAGCCATGTCTTAGCAGTAATGGGATGACCTGGTGATCCCATTATAAATAAACGGTGGTACAGCTAGAAGGACGTAACCAGTAGGCTAATGTACACCTCTTATAGAGGTTGATAGGACTGCTTGGGTCTTCTACTGTCTCTTGTCAATCTAATTAGATTGTTGTGCTTCAAAATCACTGTGTATAATTAAAACTAGAAGCTGAATGTGGGTTTTGGAGTCAGAGTTTAGTTATCAATAACATGCCTGGACACAGTGGCACACACTGAGGTGACTTTTGTAGGCTTAAGAATTTATCCCAGTGGCCTTTCTATATGAACAACGCTGATTTTTTTAAAAGGTAGTAATTATGCGGTGAAATTTTGTAAATAAATCATAGTACAAAACTTTCACCACCTAAGAACTGAGTATTCTTTGTACATTGTCAAATATTTTGCAAAGTATTAATTAGGAATAAAAATATTTCACATGGAACCTGTACAAATTCTTCTTAAGATTGTCATCTTGTACAGTAAAGTATTTTATTGGTTTATTAAAAAAAAAGAAAAGAAAAGAAAATGCAAAAAGTGCCACAAAACAGTTTAATCCCAACAACTTTTCTCTAGTTTCTGCAACATGTTGTCAGAAGAGCGGAGCTCGCCAGGATATTTCTGGGGATCATCATAATGTGGACTTTCTCTGAACCTGCTCTCCAGTTCTGATTGCTTTTCCTTTCAGTTTTTAAATCATTTTACCAAGCACCCCTGCTTCCAAGTGAATGCTTCCATGCTTAAGAGGGATCCAACTGCTCTTGGCTCAAAGACTGAGATTTCAAAAGATGTGACTTTATTATCCAAGGCAGAGATTCCTGAAGAACAATTCTAGTACAACTGTTTGGACAGAAAAACCCCTCACTTTCCCTGTTTGCTTAGGTGGGCCACGTGGCCCAATTTATCACTTCTTCTTCGTGCAGGAATTGAGCTATTTTCCCAAGCTAGAAATGCACCTTACTTTTTTGCTGTAATCGTAGCAGGCAAAAACTTCATGGATTTTTAAAATTGTTTTCCATCATGAGCTTCTGATTATCCATATTTTAGAAATAAGCCATGCCAATATTGGGTACCATTATAAAAAGTATCTTTATTAGGAAGGCAAGTTTTGGAAACTTAGGGTTGGAATCTCAGTACCACCACTTACTACATGGAAATGGATAAGGTATGTATACTTTGGGGTTTTAATTTTCTTCTTGTGAAATGAGTACCTCATGAAAGTGCTATATAATGAAAGGAGATGGTGTATTTAAAGCAGCCAGTACCATTCCTACAATATAAATTCTCAATAAATGATTAACAATTACTATTATTAATAATATACACGTAGGACAAATATACATCTTTTCAACCATAACTTGGAAACCTAATGTGTGTATATGTGTTTTTCAATATGTCCTGTTCCAGAATTCAGAGATCCTAATAAATCTAGATAGATATTATCTATCTTTGTAAGTA
>JAQZBX010064468.1:0-16489 GCA_029593785.1 Cabassous unicinctus | reverse complement strand
TTTTTTTTTTTTTTTTTTTGAGGAAAGACAAAGGTTTCCTTTCAGGTGTGTAGCCCGGGTGCCCAGTTATTAGGTTTGTCTTACAAACCCCGGTGCTGGCTTGAGGAGTAGGAACAGTTTCTGCTGGAATCAAGGCGTTGACAGAGAAACATTTTGTAGAAATGATTCTTTGGCTGGTGGATTTTACTCAACTGCCTCTCTTCTCCCAAGAGGAAATGTCATAAGGCCAGGGGCATGGAAATAAAAGAAGCCTTAAGGAGAATGAAAAATATCTTTCTTTTGTAATTTGTATTTTTTGTAGGGTGGGTGTTCTTGATATATTCTAGTAATACACATGCCCAGCTTCCCTACTGAGCTCCTGCCCAGCAGACGTGAGGGCAAACAGAGTGGTTACAGCAGAAGCTTCTCAGTGCTCTCAGAAGTACACTCCTCCAGGGGACAGTTTTAGGGAAAAAAGGATTAAAGTCCATTTAATGTATTCCAGTATATGTAGATGTAGGTCCTTGCCAAAATACATGTCTCCACTAGAAAGTCATCTGGCTTTAATAAGCTTAACACAGAAGAACTAACTGAAGGCAATGGTTTTCAATCCATTTGTTCTGCTCTAACACACTAGCCTGACAACTTTCATATGCAGTACACCCCCAAAGTCATGTTCAATATCCAGTGAGATAGTGGTGTGACAAGAAATAATCTTGACTCCATTCTTAAGTGTTGCTCAGAGGGATAGACAAATAAAGAGAGGTCAAGCCACTCCAATACAGGTGTCCAGGTCGCCAGCAAAAGCATGACACACGGGCTCTGGAGCAAAGCTGTTTTACTCACACAGAGAGGAGGCAGAGCAAGGTCAGCTTCACTAGTGAGCATCAGTTGACTGTAGCCAGCAGGTCTCAATCTGTGGTCGAAGCAGGGAGGTGTTCTGTGCACAGCAGCCCTCTCTTGCATTCATGTGTTGCTGCAGTGGAGGAAACCTGCCCCCTCGGTCCAGAAATATGGGGCCAGGGTGAATGGGTAAGCAGGGTGTAGTAAAACATGCCCACTAGAGTCAGGCTGTCTCCAGTGATTGTTTACTTATGCTTGTGAGACAGGTCAGTATAGGGAACGAGGGAAGGCAGCTGGTCAGAATAAAGCCATAACTGGGAACTCCTGGTCAGAACATAGCCATGAGACCCAGCCTGGAAACCCCCTTGAGGGGTGGCAGCTACTTGAGAACAGTCAAAAAGCCAGCCAAGACTTGGTCATGAGGTCCCATTTGAAACTCCCAAGTTCAAAAGAAGTCCCCGATAATACCAAACAGAAAGGCCTCCCTATTGGTTCCCTGAAAACTAACAGGTGAAGGTAGAAAGACAATCAGGATAGCAAATAGCTGAGATCCCTCCTTAATATGGGGAAAGGGGAGGGGGAAAGCCCTTAAAAAGGCCTACCCCTGGGCCCCACACATGCATCTTACCCTGTAGCATGCCCACACCCATGTCTCAGATGTGTACTTTTCTTTTTTCTTTTAAAAAACTTTTGTTACTAATTATATTAGTAAGCCAAAGGGATGCTGATGCAAAGTACCAGAAATCTGTTGACTTTTGTAAAGGGTATTTATTTGGGGTAAAAGTTTACAGTTACAAGGCCCTAAAGAGTTTAACTAAGGCTGCTTTCTCACCAAAGTCTGTTGCCACATGTTGAAGCAAGATGGTGGGTGATCGCTGCCTGGTTTCTCCTTCCTTCTTCCTCTTCAGGCCCCATGGGCCCAGCATCTGATCTCAGCTGTGGGCTGGCATAGGCTCATCTTTCAGAGCTTCCTATATTAGTCCGGCATAGGATTCATTTCCTTCCAGGCCTTACCAGCTGCTCAGCTGGTCTGTTCTCTTCAGCTACAAACTATCAGTCTCATCTGTCCCCAGGGATTTAGCTGTTTGAGCCTCCTCATTTCTGTCACATGGCAGGACTGAAATGACTAAGTTCTCTCTTCTTCCATGTCTATGACGCTCTCTCTCTTCCTGGGTGTCTTATTGAGTGTCTGTTTATATCAGGCCACCAAGGGGGTGGGGACTCATTCCTGGGTCATGCCCTGCTGTTGTGGTTGAATCAAAGCCCTAATCTTAGCATAATTTAATCAAAGACATCTCAGCTTAATTTAGTACAATCAAAGGGTATCACACCCAGAGGAACAGGCCAGTTTACAAACATAATCTCTTTTTTGGGGATTCATAGATAATCTCAAACTGCCACATTGGTCTTATTAAACTGGCACATCTCTAAATTCTTTCTTGCAATGAAGCCAAGAACCTAGAAACCTAGAACAAGAGCATTCTCCTAACATATTTAGTGCTTCAGCCAGGAGATGAAGAGGCAAGTAATGCTCCCTAACACCCAAAGAAGACTGGTGAGACTAGGCTTTTAATCAGTCCTTGTCTGTGCCCTCTTTTGTCTTATTAATAATGCCCCCTCCCCCCAGACTCCCATCCTTGGTAGTGCCCAGAGGTTTGTTCCTTCCTCAATCCCCAGGAAGCCCTGTGATTCCTGTTAATCTATTACCCCTGGGGTCCCCAGGGTTCTTTGCCTGCAAGCCACAGAACAATCAGTCCATGGCCTCTTAATGTGCTTCTTAATGTCTGGTTTAACTGTAGAACTAAGTCCCTGGCAGTAGCCATAAAATGATCTCTCTCTCACGGGCACTTTCCAAGACCTCTGCAAAAGTAGACTGAAAGAAGTGTCCCTAGCCAGTCCCTTTCTTATTGAGAAAGTCTGACTTGGTAGCTTTGGTCTTGGAACAGGACCCAGATGTATCCCAAGACCTCTAAGGCCCTGAGGTCGCCCAGCGAGCAAGGCTCCCAATCCCCAGAACACTGGGATGGCAAGCAGGATTACCAAACCATGGGAGACTGGGGTGGTGAGTAATTTACATCCAGTCAGATCTAGGAGTGGGACCCCACTAAGACTGATGAATGTGTTTATCCTCCCCTAGGATAATGGGCAGCTTCTCCAGCATTCCAGTAGACTCCCCATTGGGGTGTCTCCTTAGGAACTGGGATAACCTACCTATCAATATTCTACAAAGGAAGAGGCTAATCTTTTCCTGTCAAACCATGTGGCTGCAGTATAAATTAGAGAATGGCCAAGAAAGGCCTCTGTATGGGACTATGAATTCCAGTTAAACTCCTGTGCAAAAGGGAATGAGGCAACAGGAAGATCTGAGGGCCAGAGACCAGGTGGTCCCATGTCTACTCAAAGGAATGAGGAAGTGCACTACCACATTGGTCAATTATAATAAGCACAGGGAAGTTCCTCAGAGGCAGAATTTAGAAACCCAGCCTTATTTCAAGTAAAGCTAGTAGAGGCAATAAAAGATACCTTCTGGTAGATCCTGACTCTAGAGAAGAACAGATCCTCCTAGGAAGTCACTTTATTAGCCAGTCTGCCTCGGATATACTAGGAAGCCGCAAAAACTTTCCCTGGGTCCCCAGACTTCCATGAACTCCCTTTTAGAAACAGCCTTTGCAGTTTTCAACAATCAAGACCACACTGCTGAGGAAAAACAGGCAAGGAGGGGCAGGTGAAGGGCCCAGGAATAGGCTCACCTTTTAACTGCTACCATTAAAGCCACCCTGTCACCTCAGCGCCACTGAAAATGTGTCTGCCCCAAGTTGCCTCACCGCCAGGACCTGCCAGGGCTTTGTCACAAGTGCAGAAAGGGTAGGCACTGCCCCAGGAATGCACCTCTCCCGCAAGCCCTGTTCACCACAACCAAGGAGGGTGGAAGGTACCTGAAGCCAGTCATGGCCTCCTGGACAACACTGTGAACCATCAACCAGGAGGAACCTCAGGCGACCCTTGACATGGCAGGTATGGTTGTTAATTTCTTAATTAACATAGGAGCCACTTATTCAGTCCTGACTTGCCATTCCAGACCTCTCTCACTTTGGTTGTGCTTAATAAGGGGAGAGAATTAGAAATCAAGATCTAGGTCATTTACTAAACCTCTCCCCTGTAGAATAGGAAATGTCCTCAGAAGCCATCAATTTAGCAGTATCCCCCAAGGAAGAAGCTGTTAAAGACCTCCAGTCCATGACTAAAAAATTTCTGGAGAATGGCCTCCTAGTTCACTGCCTATACCCTTGCAACTCTCAAATTCTTCCAGTGAAAAATCTCACAGGACTTTACCCCTTGCAAGAGGTAACTAATGGGGATAAGCCCAAGAACAGCCCTGATGAAATTTGAGTCTTGTCAGCCACAGGGCTTCCCGGAATCCCTCAGTTCCATCCCTAACTTCTGCCTAGGGATTTTCCTGGAGGAATGAAGTTGATGGTTTCTGGTCCAGGTTTCTGCCATGGGAAGACACTGGGTGCTTTGCATGAAGGTGATTCTAAATTGGGTCTTTCCTTATGCTAAGTAAGTGTTTAAAATCTTTCTTCTGTTCTTATCTGTGCTTACTTTAATTTTGTCAGTCTCCTCGTGCCTAGGAGCTGGTAAAGCAGATTTGGGTTTCACCTGTTACAAATTGAATAATGGTGAAAAGTAACCTAAAATGAGTCTTTACATTTCAATACTATCTTGCAACTGAATTTGATAAATAAAAGAAATCTCAAGTGGAATAAGTTCAACTGCTGTAAAAGCAGAAAACCTTAGCAACGTATTACTAATAAAATAGTTTCAGTTGCTTAAGTTAATAAACAAAAGTACCCAGTTTGGTGTGAAGTGAAAATTTACTATAGACAGTAACTAAGAGTTAAGACAAAATCATTATATAGATGCCTTCATAATATAAAACAGCAAAAGGATAATATCTGAAATTGCTGAAACTGGCTGGATTTAGCCTAGACCTACTACTGTGATGGTAATCTTAGACTAATTTACCTTTGTTTATGGTTACTTCAAGTCTAGCCTCATCATTGTGTTTGCTTGCTATAGTAATGGTAATTCTAAACTGAACTTACCTTTGTTTATGGTTGCTTTGTTACTAGCTTACTAGCTTCACCCTTAGACTTGAACTATTGTGACAGTAATTCTAAACTAAACTTGCCATTACTTATGGTTATATCAAAACTAGTCCTCACCCTCTCATGTATGCTTGCTACTGTGATGGTAATTCTAAACTGAGCTTGTCTTTTCTTAGGGTTGTTTCAGGACTGGCCTCACCATTATAATGGTAACTACTCTAGTCTCCCCTATCTGAATCCATGGAAACTTGGTAAATTTGAGATACTCCTGTCTCCCATCCTTCTACTTGCTTTAATAACCCTGCTTTTTATTCATGACTATCCAGGTGTGGACTCCAATTTACCTATTCTGGACAAGAACCCAGGTGGGACTGCATGATGTTTGAGGAGATCGTTGCCTGGTGGAATCCTTGACCCTCGGGGTTAGATGTCCACTATTCCAGTCCAGCAGCTGCCAGAGTCCTGTAATCTGCAAGGACTGGGGCATGGGAGTCTCCCACAATGAAGATGTATTTGTGGGCCCCAGGGAAAGGTGGCAGGCCAAGAAAAGACTGCCCCCTACAATGTAAGAAAAGGTAAATAATTTGCAAATTTAAATATTTTAATTTTTACTAACTGTATTAGTCAGCCAAAGGGGTGCTGATACAAAATACCAGAAACTTGTTGGCTTTTATAAACGGTATTTATTTCGGGTAGAAGTTTACAGTTACCAGGCCACAAAGCATAAGTTACTTCCCTCACCAAAGTCTCTTGCCATGTGTTGGAGCAAGACGGTTGCCTATGTCTGCCAAGAGTTCAGGTTTCCTGGGTTCCTCTCTTCCTGGGGTTTGTTTCTCTCTAGGCTCACCTGCCCTGCTCTCTCCACAAGGCCAACTGTAGACTATCAGGTGAACGGCTCTGTCTCTCTCCCAGGGGCTCAAATCTCTCTGGGCTCAGCTGCTCTGCTACTCTGTGTGCTTACTTCCTGGGCTCCAGCTCAAAACTCCAACTCCCTTCTCTGCTGTGTGGTTTTTCCGTGAGTCCCCACCCACCAAGCAGGTGGAGGTGCAACGTCATAGTGACGTGGCCCAATCAAAGACTTAATTACTATTTAATCAAGTAAAAGTGAAACCTCTGAATCCAATTCAATCTAATGTGCAAACAGGCTAGTTTACAAACATAATCCAATATCTATTTTTGGAATTCATAAAGAATGCCAAACTACTATGCTAATAAATGACATGTCACTTATTCCATGGTTACCTTGACAATCAGAGAGTTGCCACACTTAGGTGATAATTATTTATATGGAACATTGTATCTTGTAGCAACAACATAAAATAAGCTGTTCTAGTTTGCATCTTGAAACCAAAATGTTGATTAAAAACACCTGTTGCCAGCCCATGAAGCCTGTGTTCTTTATAAAGCTGTTCAAAGACAGAGTTTTTGCTTTTGTCCATCAGGCTATGTCCCCACCTTTAGACCCCTGGAAGAGTGTACTTTTCTAGCTTTTTCTGAATTGTGTAGCTGAGTGTGTTATCTCTTTACTTCTTTCCATATCCTTGACCAAAGCCATTGTTTCTGGCTCTCTTTCTACCTTTTATGGGTCTTCTACTTTTCTCAGAGAAGTAATGTATGTGCTTCTTTTTCTCCTTGTTATAAAGTACTTTCTTAAAGGAGAGAAACTTTATGCTGGAATCTTCCAACTGGAAGAGTTGCACACTAGAACTTATTTTTAGTTAAGGTGTGACCAAACTGAATCAGAGTGTGACACCTGACTTTGGACTTTAAACCTATGACACTGAACCAATAAATCCCTATTGTTAAGCCAATCAGCATGTACTATTTGTAGTAGCAGCTCAGGCAAATGAAGAAAAGTTCCAAGAAAAATAATGTGCTCTTTTTAAAGCAATTCTTTTGAATTTATAGATTGCTTTGGTTAGAAATAGCAGCTTCACAACCCAATAACATAGTATAGTTCTTATTTATTTACATTGCTTTTTACACACACATTTATAAATCGCTGCTGGATCCTCAATTGGTAGCTTGGTTTTACGCTATGTATTTCAAGTTGTGTGGTTGAGTAGAATATGAAGGGAAACTATAAAAGAATAGAGAGAATGGAGAATAAAAATATCCCCATAGCAATAGAATTTTAAAAATTTATTTCCCTACTTTTTGATTCCTCTCAAAACCAGAATGGGTAACCTAAGGAAATCAATTTAGAACCTTCAGAACAAGATAAAGGTTAGTAATGCAAGGGTGGGAGAAATGGAATAGTATATAGGAAGTCAAGAAAAAAGAAGATGGGTTTGGAAATGGAGAAGGCATATTAAGTTGAATAAATAGTGGAGAGATTTATGACCAAGGGGTCAAAACTGCCACATGCCAAACATTTCAAAATTGACCCCTTGCTATTAAATGAGGGATAATCCAGATGTGATTTTAGTGTGTATTGAATTCTGTTCCCTCTGTGACAGGACTTTGAAATTCTTTCTATCATACTTGAACTATTTTAAGTTTCTGGCAAGATCTTGAGACCACCATAAGGTCTAAGAATTTCAGCTCTCTCCCCAAAACTATAGTTTGTTGGTATTGACATTAAAAAAGAAAAAAAAAATTATAGGCATTTCTGATATGATAAGGGGCAGCTAATTTGAAAGATAGATTTTAAAAGTATCAATTCCATTGATTTTGAAAGTTTAACAAGAGATTGTGCTCAATCCTATTAAATGGACTCTGGAGAAATTACTTTTTTTTCCCATTCTGATTAATAAAAGGGTTTTTTAAATTTATTTTAAAGAATACAATTTTAAAAACTTTCAGGGTCTAAACATGATCTTTCAGATAAATTACAACTAAATGATGAATCTAATGAAACAAAGCCAGATTTTTCTCATTCATTCATGCTCTAGTTGTTAACTAAACCATGCTACTTTTTGATTTGTGCTCCAACTTCATTTCTTTCCTTATTTAAGTGAAACCTTATGACATTCAAATGCAGCTCAGAGCTCATCTGCAAACCAAAGCCACAAGAATAGGCAAAGTGGCTGTCACATTCCTGACAGTGGCTGATTTAAGGGTCTATGGTCTATGTGCTGGTGCTTCTCCCCTACTTTATTTTAATTTCCTGGCTAGAAATGGGCATTTTCCACATACTTCACTCTTTCTGATATTCGCACATACTATATATGAAACAGTAGCTACAGGTTTAAGACATCAATCTTCATTTTAATACTAAATCTTTAAGGTTAGAAGATATGTTCCAAATTTACTAAAGAAGAAATGAGACAAAAGACGTATTTTAATTCTGAGAGGTAGAAAAGCTTTAGAATATTATTACAAATGTCATAAGTATATTCATTATTTTGAAATATAAGAAAAACCTTGACCTCAATTTCCCTCTCTCCTTCTTTCTTCTTTTTTAAAGTTCCAACAAAACTCAAAGAAACTCCCTATCACCCTTTAGCCTTTAAAGTTTAAACTTGAAAATGTGAGGAAGAATATTGAATAATATGTCTTACAAATTTTTCCCCCTAATTTGCTAGACAAAGGTAATCTGCATTTATATTTGTTTGATTGCTGGTGATTAAGAATTTTGATAATCCCCTCTATATAAGACTATGCTACCTGTCACACATTCTAAAATTTAAACTCTCAATTAACTAAGGATTCTTACTGTTTACTCCCCTGAGAAATCAACCTGACCCCTTTATAGATATTACATGTTGTACTGGACAGATGCTGTGAAATTTTTAAAATATATGTTATTAGAAGATAACCAAATTGTCTTTTTAAAGTTTAACAAGTTATAATTTTCAACTTCTCCCCTGATGACTATGCAGAAATCTCATCTCTTCTACAGCACTATTCTGAGGTCCCTTTTCCCTGGAAGGAATCTTATATGGCACTCATATATTATAGAAATTCTCTACTTTGAGGCTTTAATAGACTGGGATGTGATGTTCCCTAGTCCCTGGCTGACACCCTCTCCCCTTCTTTCTTCCTATGGTACAGTTATCAGAAATGACAATATTTCCCATTTTTAAGTACTAGTTATGTACTTTGGTTCTTATTCCCCTATATTACTGTCATGAACAATGATTTCCTATTTTTACTGGCTATTTTAATTTCCTTTTTCTGTGCATGAATGCTTTTGCTTTTTGAATGGGTTTTTATGTTAAGCGATATTAATCCTTTTCCATGCTTGTGGCAAAGATTTTCCATTGACTGATTGTTGACAAAAAAAATTGCATGTGTACACTGAAGGAATCCTCACAATAATGTTTCAAGATATATTGCTATTTGTAGATGAGAAAAATGAGGATCAAAGATATTAAGTAATGAGCCACCAATCATAGGATGGGGAGAGACATAGTTATGTGCTCAGCCTATATCTTTCTGGTTCCAAAGCCTGTGCTCTTTCCAATGTGCTACTCAGCTTTCCTTATTTTAGAAATCAGAGGATATAGAAATAAGTAGTTAAGTACTAAATGAACATGCAAATTTTGCTGATCAGTATGGACGCCATCTTTTTTCTTTTGGTACATAAAATAAATGTTTTATTGCATTCTTGTTTTTGTTTGCCTGTTTGTTTTCTGAATTAAAGGTAGAATTAGTATTGATAAAGAATATACAGTGATAACCTCTGTTTTAGTTTGTCAAAAGGCTGCCAATGCAAAGTACCAGAAATCTGTTGGCTTTTATAAAGGGGGTTTATTTGGGGTAAAAGCTTACAGTTCCAAGGCCATGAAAAGTCCAAACTGAAGCACCATCAGTGACGCTTTCTCACTAATGTCAGCTACTGTTGATCCTGGTGTGCTGCAATGTGGTGAAGCAAGATGGCTGCCAAGCCCTGCGAGGTTTCAGCCTTCCCCCTTGGGCTCTCCTCTTTAGCTGCTCCATGGACCCAGCCTCTTTGGGCTTCATGCTTAAACGATCCTGTAGTCCTTTTCCCTGGCTTAGGGCTTGTCCCTTTGGACTTCTGTCCTTGCAGCTCAGCTGTGGGCAAAACAGGAGTTGAATTTAATGCAATCAAAGGGTATCACACCCAGATGAATAGGTTCTTTTACAAACATAACCTTTTTCTTTTTGGCATTCATAAGATCATCTCAAACTGCCACAACCTCCAAACCTAATCCATTTATTTTATGCATTGACTGCTTTGTCAGGGACATATTTTGTGTGAGAAAAAACACAAGTAAAAAAAAAAGTAAATGGAATTTTACCAAAAGTGTGAACAAAGTAAGGGAAACCAATAGGAAAGAGTGAAGCTGCTCAGTTGCTAATGAAATGGCAAAGTCCTACCTAGTCTGGAAGGAAGGTATTGGAGCTGGCATTTTGCACAGTTTACTTCATGAGAACAGTGTTATTAAACACTGCTTAATTTAACTTGATTTTACTTCTTTTATAGTTCTAATGAGATAAATAATTTTCTATAACCCCTATAGAGCTCCATGTGGTAAACAAAAAATGTTTTGATATTCTGATTTCATTTTAGAATCACCCGTGGATCTTTAATATATAAGCATACTGAGACATTCTTGGAAGTATGGAGTTTCAAGCTACTGAACTAAATAAGAGTTAATGCTAACAGTTCACTTCCTTCCAGTAAAAAAAAAAAAGGAACATTTTGTGGGGGTGGGTAGAGTAGGAGGAAATATAGGCAAACTAATTGAAATAGCAAAAGTGAAGACTATCTTGAATTGGAGATAGCATATTTATGCTTCTACTAAAATTTATTAAGAGCATGTTGAGAATGAATGATAAGGGCAGTATTAAAAGTAGGCAGATAAATAATTTGACATAAGAATTTAGCTTGAAAAAATTCATTTTTATGAGTTCTCATCGAATAGAATGGTTTCTTTCATATACAGTAAATCTCCGGATTCATCTCTCATTTCTTTTAGTTTTTTCTTTCCTTTTCCATGATTAAACATCGTGACTGCTTTAGGCACTACATTATAATTCGTAGTGATTCCAATTAGATTTTCCATTGCAGAGCTGACTAAAACAAGTGGTACTACTGACTCCTTCGGTACAAAGCAACGCTGAAACTGTTGTTTTTCAAGTCTTAATTTTGGTTTGAAATTAATAAAAACCTCACATATCTAACCACAAATTATTTATTTTATGCTTTCTGGATGCTTATCTAGAAATGTCTTTCTTTTGTGTAGTAAGAAAAAGAAAATTCAATGAATTTTTTTTATTTGCAGAGACAGTGAATCATGTTTTCTCTGGGCATGTTTATGTATACACCAATTAGACAGGTCATGATTTGTGTATTGAGTGCTTTATCAATTTGAATTATCAAGCAGAGACATGAAAGTTCCAGTCTTGTAACTTTCTTTGGCTTCTTTTCTAAACTCAGAATAGAATTGCTATTAATTCTCTGAATATCATAAGAGCCTGTACATTTAGCAGAACACTTTGACTCTTATGTTTGAATTTAATTCTACCATGAAAAGGAAGTACTTAATATTTGGGGGATATAATTTCTCAATTGCTTAGTGAATTACCTCTTCCAGTGAAATCACTATCCCCTTACTCATCAAATATTTATGAAATGACCACTTTGCTTAAGCCACTGTATGGAGAAATCACTATGAATTTTATGGATAAGGATTTGGTGTATGAGTTAGAACTTACACAATTGAGAAAGGCTCTGGAGAAGTTTAGGTCTTGTAGGGAAACTGTAAAATCAGAGAAGTCAAGCTCCTCCAGCTATAAATGGGGAAACTCATAATGAAGTCTGTGGGAAGCTGGTTGACATTTTTTTTTTTTTTTTAGTAGGTACTGGGGATTGAACCCAGGAGCAGATGCTCAACACTAAGCTACACCCATGCCCCAGCTGGTGACCTTTTGTAGCTATGTAGCTACTATTCCTGTGGGTTCACAGCCAAGTGTTTGGTGGTGGTCCTGGGTTCACTGTGGTCAACTGGGCTAGCAGTCAGAAAGAAGAGGTAGGTGAGGAGCAGAGGAGAGTGATGGCTGGTAGACACTTGCCAGACATCTCTGAATTTGTTCATCAGCAATTCTGACTATGCTGTATTCTTAGAGTAATGGTAGTCACTTCACTCTGCCTTCCCAATCTAACACAAGTTCTATTTTGTCTAATTCAAACAAGGAACCACTCTGGATCACCCACTTTAAGAATTATGTTACTTGAGAAACAAAAACAAATCCTATCATCTTTAACTTACTTATTTAATAATTTCTGTTACTGATAATGTATCTTAAATTGGATTCCCCAGAAGCATTTTCTAAGAGGAGATTTTATTTGAGAATGATTTATTAAGAAGTATAACTAGGAAAACCTAGTAAGGAAGTTGAGGAATGTGATTAAGAAAAGAAGGAAACCAAGAATTTGTGTGGATATCACACAAAGTCCAATAGTGGGCTACTTTGTCTCAGTCCTTGAGGGGAGTTCTGGAAAAATAATAGGTCATATCTACAAGTGGTCATTATCAAAGGAGCTGGAATATGTATATCCTTGCCTTCATGACATACTAGTTAAGAGGTGCCCCTGGAAAGGATGTAAATATCAAATTTTTCCATATATCCATAATTTCAGGCAAAGTGGATTCTGGAAGTTTGAGGGCAGCCCTCTAACAAAACAGTCACAGCTGCTGGCTATTGGTACTGAAATCACATAGGGAGCCATTGTGCACAAAAATGACAAAAGGATTCATGGGGACATGGACAGAGCTTACCCTATAAAACTAAATCTAACTCTAAATGATACCTACATAACTATGTCAAATAATATAAAACAAGCCTAGATGTGGTCAAAGAGCAGGTGGAAACAAAAATAGAGAAAAATACTGTTTTTAGACATTAAAAAGTTTTGAAATATTTTTTCTGATTTCCAAAATATACTTGGATATATTGGAAAAAATTTAAAAAAGAAAAGTAAAGAATGATGATTTGGTGAAATGGTGCAAGCTTTTTGATAGGTGTATTGAATAGATTTCAGGCATTCAAATGAGGAAATATATACCCCACTTTACCAGTTACACAAGGCTCCTGTCATTTCATATAAGCTATTAGAGCTTCAACTTTGATAACAGAGCTGTGGCTATTAATGGGTATCTTAGCACCTAGGTATATGCACATATCCCCAGAATTCAAAGCTGTTCACCAATTGTTTGATCAGTTATTATAGGTCTTAGAGACAAAAGGACAAAGAAATCTAAAGAGGATCCTTGATTGACCAAAGTTATTTTAAGAGAAAACATTCTGCTCATATAGAACACTATTGAAAAACAGACAAAAATAATTTAAGCATACTAATCAGATTAAACGTGATAATGAAATTGCATACGTTTATGGAGGGGATTATCTTCTTAATGACTTACTTTGTAAAAGTTATTTTCATATATATAATATTTCAAATCTCCAGTTGTTTTTTTATAAAAATCTGTAAACATAATCAGAAAGGATTTCTGCAGCATGAGAGACCCTGGTTTTAATGATAATATAATGTAATATATAATAAGAAATGTTTATATTCTACGCCTTCTTTGGGGTAGGTGGGACTGTCTTATAAGAGGAAAAACATGGATATTGATCAAGTATAAGATAAATTACATCATTTCACTAGAAAAAAATTCTCATTGGTAAATAATAACCAAAGAGCTATATGGGAAGATTTCTATGAGAAACATTTAATTTCTCAGCCAAGTGAGAACTATGATCAATAATATCTAAATTGAGTCCCCTCTAAGGCAGATTTTGTCTACAGAAATTACATGGGCCTTTCTAATAGTAAGAAAAGTAGAAGCAAAGACTTATATATGTGTATATGATGGTAAATAGTCAACATTTACTTATAAACTTCAAAGAAATATGTAAGTATGGTTTAAGTATTAAAAGCTATATTATTTACCCTTAATAGCGCATATCTTAAAATATCTTAAAAACTTTTAAGTAAGTTAGATTAATGAATTGTAATGCAGTTCATGACTTTAATTAGAAATTTTAAAATGACATTTAATATTTTTCCAGAAAACGATTCACATTTTCCAAATTGCTAAAGAATTTTTAATGCAAATTAAGAAATTGGAAGGCAAAAGTATGGTTACCAATCAAAAGGTTTTGTAAAAAAATTGTGAAATATTTGGATAGCATGAAACATCAAAATTCTGTTTCTTCTCTTTGAAGAGGGGAGGGATTTTACTTTTTATAGAATGTCTACATGGATTATGTCTTGGTATTAATGCCTTATTTATACTATTTCATTTAATCATCATTAGAACCTTGCTATTTATTTATTACCACTAACAAAACTTGGAAACAAAGAATTACAGTTGCACTTTGTTCATGAGGGAAGCAAGGTTTTAAATTATTTGAATTAGATTCCAAACTTAGAAATTTTCCAGTATAAAACATTTTTTCTCTTGATTAGTCATTGATTCCTCTGTCCCTCTCTTTGTTCTTCCTTTAACAAACATTGGTTATGTGCCTGTGATGTGTCAGGCATTGTTCTAGGTAATAGAAGAAAGAATTGATGTGGCTTCTGCTTTCCCAGTCAAACGTTCAGCTGATTAGAGGAAACAATAATTAAAAATTATCAAACATGTTATCACAAACCAGCAATATGTACCTAACTATGTCGAGTGGGCACATAACAAAATGATGTACCCTATCTTGTAAAAACATGAAAAACATTCTTACAGAAACATCGTAGAGTAGGAAAATTTTGTGTGGTGGGTACGGTGCCAACTCAGGCAGATGAACTAAAAAGTGCAGAGCTCTTGAGGCAGCCATGAGCAAGGCAGGTTTGAAGAACTGAAAGATCAGTGTGGAAAGCACAAAGATGGGGGATGGGCAATGAGTTTAGAGGAGGACACAAGCAGGGGTTTGTACTAAGGATTTTTGCCTCAATCCTAAGAAAATCATGGCCTTCAAGCGATTCAAGCTGGAAGAGAAGGTTTGATTTTAGAATTATTGCATTTGATATGTCTTGAAGATATCCAAATGCAGGTTTAAACTTCTCAGTTAGGTATACACTTCTGGAGATCAAAGAAGAGATATGGGACAGAACAAACACACAAAAGTTAATATAAATGTATATTGCCTATTTTCTCAGTAAATATATTTAGTATATAAATAACCAATTGTTTTGGATAGTATATCTATTAAGTGCTGAGACATAATCAGGAGAGTTTGTTGATTAAACATACAGTTTCCTCAATATAATCCTATCATATCAATAATTCTACAAGATTTTAATGTTTGATATTCCTGAGCAAATATCACAGAATTTAATTGGCTTTTATGGGTGACGCTATATCTCTGATGTGACAGTGTTATAAAAAGTGTTGCTTGCCATTAAAAAGCAATGTTTAAAACTGGTTCAGAGCACAGCATTATCATATATGGGAATACTTAAATACCCATAAGCTTATTTTACTGTAAGAAAACTTCTGGTTAATATATAAATATATTAGATATCCACCTATTTATCCATAAAGATATACATCTAAATATTCATATGTAGATGTATCTTTTCACCCAACAGCCTGCTTCAGAAAAATAAGTGTTGTAGTTTCCTCATTGCTAAAGCAAGAATCAAGCAACAGGTTGGCTTAAACAATGGGATTTAATTGGTTCATAGTTTTGAGGCTAGGAGAAGTCCATATCAAGGTGATGCTTTCTTCCTGAAGCCTGGCTTTGTGAGGCTGGCTGTTGGTGATCCTTGGCCCTGGGCTCTTCTGTCACATGGCAATGAACATGAGGGCCTCTCTTGGCCTCACCCTTCTTTTCCAAGTTCCTTTGACTTTCAGCTTCTGGCTGATGCCTCTGTGGCTTTCTCTCTCTCGCTCCCTGAATTTCATTCTGTTTATAAAGGAATCCAGTAATAGGATTAAAGCTCATCCTGATTGAGTTGCTCCGCACTTTAGTTGCAGTAATTTCATCAAAGGTTCTTACTTAAAAATGGATCTCACCCACAGGCATGGATTAATTTTAAGAACCTGTTTTGCTGGATTATATAGCTCCAAACTGCCACCATATGCCTTTTTTTTTTTTTTTAAATTTTGTTCCGTATGCAGAAAGCTAGGTAAGAGTATTCAAAACTACCTAGAAGTTTTTTCTCTTACTTGATAAATACTACCAACAATGTTGAAATAATTATACCTGATTTATCTTAAGCAAATTAAGTAACATTATGTATTTAGTATAATATTTTAACAGAAGCTTCCATTTCTGAAAGAGCATAGTGGGCTAATATTTCTGCAGGTTCTACTAAAAAAGGCAGGATAAATTTAAAGCATATATATTGTTAATACTATGAGACATCTTTGGATGAGCTAAATTACAGAAAGGGTAGAGCCATTTCAAGATGAGTTGAAGATTACTGTTGATTTTCCCATTTTCAAGCCATTTATATTAAAGATGGGGAGCTGCTTCCTGAAAATGCTACTTCCATGGTAACTTTAGTGCTCTGCTTTTACTTATGAACCAGCTTTATATCTAGCTAGACATTTTATACTAATTTCTCTGTTAAAGTTACTATTGTGATTCCTATTTCTTAACCAAACTAACACCAGTAGGAATTTTCTTTTTTTTTTTTTTTT